>VZTS01016800.1:1281-12797 GCA_013400795.1 Pluvianellus socialis
AGAGGTGATAGCAGCCTATGTAAGTTTACCTATAAAAGGCTTGTTGCACCTTTGTTAGTCACCAGCAATAGGCTACCTGACTCTCCTAAACCTTGAAATCTCCAGTTGCTTGTCAGCTGTTACCATGAGGCTATAAAGCAGCAGGTCCTTCAGATAAACTTTGATTGCTTTGTAAAAGTGAACTAGCTAACTTCCTGTAATGATGAGGATTTAATCCTCATCCTGTGTAAAGCCTGAATTGTTCCTAGTGAATACACGTTAAAGCAGTGTTCAATGCTTACTTTTTTGTTCTTTATTTTTGTCAGATCACCTCTCTTTCTGAATAGTAGGTAGATATTTTCTTGTGAAATCAAGTGTTCTTACAAACCCAGCTTCTCTTGTAATTTGGAAACTAATTACTCAATAGATTTGCAGGTTTTTTTGTTTTCCAAGGCTGTTATGCTTGATTCAGAAATAAAAATTAATTTACATACTATACTGTTAAATTAGTCTTTGAAAAGAACAGAAAGAAAAGTGCAGAAAAATACTTTATAGTATGGCATATCTTGAAGCTATTTCGCCTGAACAATATAGTACTCCTATATGTCCCCATTTTTCAGATGACTTGCCTTTTGTTGCGTAAGGCTTGATGCTGAGTAAGACTTAATACTGAGAAGAGCAAAGAGATTGGTATGTAGAAACTGAAGTTCCAGCTAGAATGATATATAATGACTTTTTTGCCACTCCTATTATCTGAGGAATATGACAGCACTTTTTTCAGCTTAGTTAAAAGGACATGCCTCTTGGAAAGCTTCATTACCCCTCCCTTTAGCTAAGCTGAAAGAAAGTTGGAGCCAAAGGTAATAAATGAACCCTGTCTGTTAAAAGGAGGAGGCTCCTACTTAAACTTATGAAGGTTTATTAATAGGCAGGGGACTGGTATTGCTCAGTGCTTCAGAATCAGTAAGAACTTTCATTCAGTTACTCATTTGTCAGTCAAGACTAGATCCGCAAGTAGTTTTAAGTCTGCACAGGAAGGCTATACAGTTGAAAGGTAGCTTCAGGATGTTGGTTTAAAATACCTGGCTCTCTGTAGCATTGATTATGTTCTCCTACATCCATGTTGTCTGCCTTCTGTTAAAGCACATCTGCGTTTCAGCCTTCTTGATAGACATAGCTAGTATAGCAGTAACGATGCAGCAAGGTTAGGTGGGTATTACAGTCCTTACTGAAGACCGTGATTGAACCTGATGGCCAGCCCAAGGCAGCCTTCTTCATTGCTCTAGTTGCACCATTGTCAGCAACTGCTTGGCTGGGTAAGAGTTAGCATATCTGCATGAGCTGTAACTGCATTTTAGTTACTGTGTAAAGTATTCTTGAAAAGTCAGACCATTGGAAAAATACCTCTTCTATTTGTTTTTAAAGCTCCCAGTACAGGGACTTCTTTGTAATAGGCAGGTTTATGGGAAAGCATATATTTACTAATAGTAGAAAGGGTAAATCAGGTTAGGAGTTATTCTATACTAGCTTCAAGCAAATACTTTCCATAAAATGTTGCATATAAACCTACTATACCAGGGGCTTTGAAGTTGGCATGTGATTCATTCATGCCCATGTATAACTTGTGTGGGTTTTTTATATGGTACAAGTGTCAATCTGTTAGATTATTTCTTCTGCTTATGAGTTGACCTGTTTAATTTCAGTGTAGGTGTATGAAGAGAATCATGTGATCCGAGGGTATGTAGGTCTGTTTATAGCAAATCAGTTCCAATCAGATAGCAACAGAAGCTGAGATCATGACGGCAAGAGAAATGTGAAGATATACTATGACTAACCAAGCGTCTGCCTGGAATAGATACCCTAGCCATAAAAATCTGCATGGGATTCCAGAAACTAATGATGCTCTTTCAAAGGAGAGCATCTTCCGAGTAGGGGATGGGTGAGTGTGGAGAGACTGCTCAGAATTAAGCAATGGTTCACGGGGAAGGTCAAACTGTGCTCAGCTGTCAAACCTCATCACTTCATCCTGCCATGCAAAATGCTAGTAGAGTTTGCACTTGTGGGGATAACAATTGCACTGCTTCTTTTGAAGAAACATAGGAAGGCATCAGATCCAGTGAAAGTGAGCCTGACAGGATGCATATGACTGTTATTCTGATTATAAAAAAATACAACTAGAAGATAATCCGTTGTGATCCAAAGATCAGGAAAGATTGTGCTGGAGACTCTCAGTGGGATGGTCTCTAAGAGTAAGTTTAACCTATTGAGTTGAGTCTCCCTAAATTGCCTGTTTGATTCAAATAGGGGAAAGAGAAAGTTTAGAAAGCCTTGTTTCAGTAGGCAAAAGTTAGCCTTCTGAGATGAATATCTTCCTCCATCTCCTCTGGGAAGTCTCTAACAGGTAACATACTGAAACCAAGAAAGGAGATGACTGGTAAACTGCATTAACATAGTCAGCATCCAATACTGCTACTTGGTCAGCATCCAATACTGCTACTTGGTCATCAAAACCCCTAAAGGACTTTCAGCATGGCCTCTGGCAGACAATGGGAACAAACACCTTTTCCTTAAGAAACAGTTATTTCTTCTTGATGCCCTGGAGCTACCTTTCTTACCTTGCTAGCATTAACTTTGTGCATTGGCACTGCAAAGCAGTAGCTTTGAAGGTAAACGGGCAAGAAGCCCAGTTAAGTCAAAAAGGAAGAAAGACAGTGTCATCATAATACACACTGAATAGCCTGATTTGGCATGATAGAGGTCCTACTTGTGTCATATCCAGTAGTCAGGGTACAGAAAGAAAATCTCCAATGTATAACAAATTAATGCATATATTGATAGTTGAAGAATTTCTTGAGAGGAAAACTAATTATCTAAAATATTTCAAGCAAGCTGTGAAGTGAAATACGGCATATGGCCAGCCCTGTGGGAATTTCTCTTGACCCTTTAGGTAAAGCGTAGAGTGTCTGTTATTCCTGTGCCAGTTCATATAACATGGCATCTGACTGCATTATAAGTTTAAAATAACTTTAAATATTTCTCTGAACAAACTTCTTTTTATTTTTATAGCTTTGCTCATAGTGTGTTCTGAGTACAATGAAGTAAAGATAGACAAGTAGAGAGAACTTTGTTTTCATGAGTGGTCTCCACAAAATATTATTAAAAAAATGCTAAACAGTGTTGCTTTTAATATTTTTTTCTTTAAAGGGAAAAAAAGACTTAATTTGGGGTTATATATTTACATCAGATCTTAAAATAAAATCTGTATAGTAATATGGGTTTCTTGTATGTGTTTTACTGCTGAGGATTGAGAGTTTAGTCACTTTTAAGACTTGAAAGCATTTCAGTTTCTGAGATGTAAATAATATTAGTGTTTTCACACCCACTATTTAAATAAGTTTAACAACCATGCTATCAAAACTGCAGCTACCATCACATTTAATATTGAGACTTTATGTAAAATGAGATTTTTGTTTTCAGTTCTCTCATAAATTAGCTTTTATCTATCGTCTGATGCTGCATCTCCAGGGAAGTCTGTACAGAGTTTGGTTCCCTCAAGAAAGAAAACATGGGGTTTGAGGTTTTTTTCATATGTTAAACTAGATTCCCTAGTCATCAGAGTTAGTGCAGGACCTCACAGGAGTTATATTAACCTAAATGAAAGGAGAGAAGGAGAGAGGTGAAGATGATGGTGGGTCCTTTTTTTTTTTTTCCTAACATCACGAATGAAACAAGACTTCAAAGAAGTGGAAAACCAACATTTAATTACCATGAAGCTGGAACGTTCGTAGCAATTGCTAGCTGTTAGTCTGAGTCATTAACAGTTAACCAGATCTAAAATCTGCATCATGTGGCAATCCGGTTTGAAATGCATGAAAAAAATTTGGAGCAGTCACAATGTTTGAAGGCATGCAAACCAAAACACTAACCTTTTCATAATGGTAGTGCAATTCATTAGCAAAATAGTACTACGTCTGCATTTCCTTTATGCTTGTTTAGGAGTTATCAGCTTGCAAGGTTTTTTTGTCCTTTTATCCATGGCTAGGTAGAATTTGAAGTGTAATTCAATATGCTTAAAGCAAAACAATTATATATAGCTATACTTCTCTGCAAAATCAAGAACAAAGACTTCCTAGAAAACAATAGAATTGATGCTGGCATTTGTTTCCCTGTCCAAATGTCATGAAGTTCAATAATATACACCCTGAGAAATCAAGTAGGAATGTGTATTGGGGGGAAAATAGCAGAATAAACAGTTTCTAAGAGGTGTTAAAGACGGATCCACAAAAAAGGCCTAATTGAGATGGGAACATAAGTGTCCTCTGAACACAATAGCTGTCCGGCTTTTGAGGGCCAGCTAGTATGTCCAAACCCTAGCAAGCCATTAGCTGAAAGGACAAGCACATGCATTTTTAATGTGCGTCATTTGGATCATTCGCATCCTGGCCAGTGTTTCTGCCTCCCTGAAAATAGTTTATGGAGCCATTATGGCATTTTGTTTAAGAACATCATTTCTGCTTGGAGAGAAGCCTCTGAATAGATGAAGAACATTGTTTGGGCCTTTTAAAGAGCTTGCAGGTAATGGAAGGAGTCCAAAGAAGGAACTTCAAAAAGTATGCAGATAACTCTGCATGACTCTTGCCGTAAAAAGAAAAGTCATGATTCATTTTGCAGCTGTGTGTGTACATTATGTGTATTTTTGCTGAATGCCATTGTAATTGATGTGATGTTATCTTAGTACACTTTGCAATGGCAGGGCAGGAGGGGAAGAAGCGCAACCCTCTTTTTACCATCTCTGAACATCTTGAGAAATAGCAATCTCTGAATATATTCAGAGTAGTATGACAAAATCCCCACCCTGCTGAAGTAAATAGAAATTTATAAAGATTACAATAGTATCAGGATTTGACTTTTAATTATCAGTACTTACAGTATGTTCACACAGTGCTCTCCCAGTATAGATTAGTAATTGCTTGCTGCCTTGGAAGTCTTTGCTCAATTATATCTAGGAGAGAAGAGTTCCCTAGAGCAGCTGATTGTGATAATCTCTTCTATAGAAGCTAACCAGTGCTGCCAGGGATTTCACTTATGCTGCGTGGTCAAATTTTTAAAAGGGATCAAAACATGGTGTGATAATCGCGTTAATATTTGGTGTTGAAATGGAGCTGAACATATCTGAGAATCTTGGCATGGGTTTGAGCTGCAAACTGTCTTGTGGATTGTACAGGTGAGAAAAACACCAAGTGAGATGAATGATCTTTGGAAACTAATGAAATTAACATTCAGTAAGAAGCAGAAATACCAGTGCTGCCCACATAAAAGTCTTTACTTAAGAGTAATCTTTTTCCAAATGAAGTTAACCTTAAGAACACTGAAAGATTCTTCACAAGTGAGACTGTTCTCTATGTGTAGCATTCAGTTTAATAATATTCTTATTTTTATAGAGGCAAGAGACATGAAATCCCACCCTGATAAAGTGAAAGGGAATGTTTTCTAGGAAACATGGTTGGGGTTTTTTTGCCTTAGGTTTCCAGATTGGGCTATTTGAAAAGCAGGAGGAGGGGAATGTTTGCTTTATTTTTTTTAAAAAATGATTTTACTTACTAGAATGTAAAGGAGAAGGAGAAATCAAACTTGTCTGAAAGACAAAATATAAAAATGCTTTTCATCTATTCCTGTAACAACATTCTTTTCCAGGAAATCGAATGCTGATTTTAAAAATGCAGAGATGAAACCTAGACATATGTGGATACCTGTATGTTTACTCAGATGACTCGAGTGGTTACTCAAGTGCTAAATGAAAAGGACAACATAAAATATTCCAGGCTGGAAGGTTAAAATATTAAGGAATCATGAGTTTCAACGTCACGAGAGCTCTAAAAATACCTTGATGTTATTTCCAGGTTCTGTTAAAACAATTTTAGGTGGAAAGTCACTTTTTTGCCTTTGGTGCTTTCAAATTAATCATGGACATATATGTCATCATATACCGTCTTCACAAAACAACATCCTGCTCAAACCAATAAAGAGTCTCTGCTTGAAGTTCCTGTTCCAAATAGGATCTTCCATTTTGAAGATGTGACTAACTGTGGAGACTTCCACAGTATGAAGTGTATTGGGATATGATGAGTTGGACATCTAGTGTTGAAACTTTTGTTATTACTTTGGGTTTTGTTTTTGCAAGAAACACAGTAGTTGTGAGGGAACAGAGGAATAACGTTAAGGATCTCTGTTGGAAAGAGTTGACAGCCCCTGCAGATTTATACGGAATATGAATTCACAAGCCCACTGCAGATGAGAAGGTGCATTCAGTTGGATTATAAATAGATTGTAGTTAGCTTTGAAATGCATCCATTTTATTCTGAGCTTCCAGCAAAGTCCTACAGATATGCAGCTCCAGTGAGAGCTCTAAAGTTGGTGATAAAGAGGAAATGACAGGGGTTCTATTTGGAGCCTTCTGACAGCTATGGAAGAAAAAGAAATCCATACATTGTTGTGCCTGAGTATTTTCCTACAAACAGTGAAGGAGTAGATTAAAAAAAATACCTGTTCTCAGGATATAAGTCCTTGTTCTGAGAGAAATGTGCTCCGTGACTGGAAATGTATACAATTCTTGAACCCTTTTCTTCACTCTGTCCTTTCCTGTGCTCAGGTGCAGTAATCTCACGTGTGCTCTAGAAGAAGCCAGGTGCTGTTCTTTTCTTGCGGTATAATGGTGGTGGGAAGGCAAGACTTATGTTTTTGCAAGCAGAGCACAAGATGGAGACCCACAAGCTGGTACTCACCACCAGCAAAGGCAGTGCTGTGTGCTGCCCAGCCTGAATTAGTTAAGCTTTGTCCTGTAGAGTGACTAGGATGACTTGGATCCAAGGGCTAGCAGGGTGCCCGTGTGACTACAGTGTCTGCGGAGTAGACTATTGCACAGTGTAGCCCTGTCGTAGGTGGAACAGCAACAGTGTACCATCCTAAAGGGTAGATAACAGCAAGTGTGTTACTGTTTGCATATTAAGGAATGATTCCTTGTAGATCTCCACTGGTTACACCTGAGGCAGAACTACATTTCTTCAGCCTCTTTTTAAGCACTTATTTTGGGGAGTGAATGAAGAGCATGTTCTTCTAGGAACTTCTTTACTTTGAGGGTGGCAGACCACTAGAACAGGCTGCCCAGAGAGGTGGTGGAGTCTCTGACTCTGGAGACAGTCAAAACCCGCCTGGACGCCATCCTGTGCAACTTGTTGTAGGTGGACCTGCTCTGGCAGGGGGGCTGGACTGGATGATCTCCAGAGGTCCATTCCAACCCCTAACATTCTGTGATTCTAATATACATCTCAAACACGTGGGAAGTTTTGAATTCAGATGGTCATTTTTAGCTTTTTAGAATGTGACTGAAGCAGGCAATCTCTGTCCCATCACCAAACATGAGAAAGGGTAATGTGTGTGTTTTGCTGCTAAACAAAATCAGAGCACAACCCTGTAGATTCTCGAAGTAATTTGGTGTTGCATCAGGAGACAGATGATAATAATAAACCAGCGGAGAGCTGAGAGTCTTCAGCTTGCATCAGGAGCATGTTGGTCTCTTAATTGTCACCAGTTTTGGGCTGTACCTAATCATACATATTCTTGGAGGGGACATCAGGGTGAGGTCTTCAGCATACCCCTTTGCACTATTTATTTTCTACTCAGGAGCTATGTTGGGTTTTCTCAACAGCCATATTATGAGTGTTTGCACACTGGGATTTGTCTGTGCACAGATACAAGAGAAAATGAACACAATATACAGTTTCATATGGCAGATAGTTTGCCAATGGAACAGAGAAAGGATCAGTTTGTGCAAACCTGGTGACCAGCCGAGGTCCTTCAGCTACTGTGGAGGACTTCTAGGCAGTAGATGAGCTGCTGTTTTCCTAGGTTGCTAATGCCCGACAAATTCTGGTTCTTCTGGGCTTTCTGCAATGCTGATGTGGTCACTTAGGCATAAAGTAAAAACAGGTACATCTTTAATCTTTAAAAAGAAGAGGCTAGTGCTGCTCCTCCTAAGAATTTACATGCTGTGCAACTGAGGCCGGGAGAACTATTCACCCCTTGATAATATCCTTTATTATTGCTTCTCTGCTGCTACTGGGTTTCCATCATAAAATAACTAGATAAACTATTTAATTTGCTGCACAAATCTTAAATTTTGCAGTTATCTTAACACTTTTTTACGGATTTCTCTATCATCTTGCTGCATTCATGTTAGCTTTTGGGTTTAAAGGCACGTTTATTACTCCCAATTCCTAGGAGCCCAATTAAGAGCTTGTCTTGGCACCTTTCACTTGCAAACCTAGAATGCTAAGACATTCTAGGACTGAGTCTGCCAGTCTTTGGGTGGCCTATATTTTTCATGGTAGGTGACTGCCCTCCATCTTCTTTTGAGTTTGTATGTGTGCATCTCATTGCTGGAAAGAGAACCTTTAAAAAGCCCTTTAAAAGCCAGTGCTGCATGTGATGGTGGTGTTACAAGTTATGAAACATGTTAGGTCGCTTGGAGCTATCCAGACTGGACAAAAGATTTAGGCAGAGCCAGGATTTAGCAGGGCAGAAAGATATTTTCATGATCCCTGTTAGGGATCCCTAATCAAGGAACTATCGTTGTGTACACGGCTGCTACTCCAGCAGCAATGTTTGTGTTGGTCCCACAGTTTGATCTATATCCAACAAATTATTTTTGTTGGTTTTGTTCATAGTAACTTCTGCAGCAAGTGTCTGAAAGATGTGATAGCAATTAAATACATAAAACTAGCATTGTAATTGAAAAGGATTTTTTAAGTATCAGATTGCTTTTGGCACTATTATAAATTGCTTGGTGTTCATAGATTCTTTTTTGTTTGCCCAAAACAAACTGCAAAGTTTTCAGTTCTCTGGGTCGTAAAATCTCACATCACTATATGAATCCAATTATTAGACTTGTTAGAAGCAAACTAACATGAAACATTACAAATCTAATACTGAACAAAACCTAGCAGTAATAATCTCTGTTTTCTCACCTCTCGCTGCATTCTGAGCATTTTTCTTACTGTTTCTTAAGCTTCGAGGCACCATTTTCTTCGAAGAAGTTGAATCTTGGTCTCTGGGTGTTCATCGGTCTCTGTTCCAGTGCTTGTGTCTCATTCATAACAGATACCAGAGCTGTGAATTTTTTAAGGCAACTGCAGTCATTGTAGTTGATGAAATGTTTTGGGGCAATATCAACTCTTTTATGCTAAAGCAAGAATATTGTGTTTGGTTTTCTTATCGCAAAACACTGAGAACAAAACCATACTATTGTTGCAAAATATTCTGCGAGTCTGTACACAAGGTCATATTATCTTGAGAGCATGCTTTTTGTGATTATTTTGCAAAATTAATAACCATTTTCTTTTATATACTCATTTTTCCAGTGTGACTGTTCTAATACCACTGTGCCACTGCTGAGTGTAGCGCACATTTACATAACAGCCCCCCATGTTGAGTTTACTTTGGAAGTTAGACAAAAAAATACTTTTTTATATGTAAATTGAGCACATTTGGTCATTGAGTTACAATAGGCATAGAGCATAATGATAGCACTTTTATAGTCACATCTCAAAGTACAAGTACACTTCATCTTTTTGACCCCTTTGTTCTAGTGCTGGAAATAGATGTTAGCTGCTAAATGAGCTTCCATAATGTCACATGCAAAGTTTTTTAATCAGGGACCTAAGAATTTTATTCCATTGAACAAAAATAACAATTCTGCAGGAGAACTGAAGCTTTAAGATTTTTTTTTTTAATTCAGCTTTTGAAATAATTAATTGCAGTGGGCATCAAAGAATTTCTGTTTTGTAGTTTGCAACGAGCTCTCAGCTGTCACTCAAAGCAAGTCCATAGAGCTACATTGCAATAACTAACATGTAATGTTGATAGATATTTTCTCTGTCAAAATATGTTTTTCTCCTCCTCAGAAAAAATCCTTCTCTTTTGTGGACATTTCTCTGGTAGCATGCACAGCAAGACATGTAAAAGAAGCTGATGTCCAGGGTGTGATGAGCATTAACAATGATGGTAGTGAGACTTCTTAGCAGAATCTTGGGGCTCATACTCATGAACCTTAGATGCTTTCCATATTACCCAGGTAGTGGACGGTGCAAATCCAATTGCTCTGACGACTTGTAGTATTTCTCTTCTCAGTGTGTGGCTTATGAACAATATTTTGCACTTCCCATAATTTCCTTCCCCCTGCATGCATTTCCTTTTTGCTTGAACAAATGAAGACAATAGTTGACTTGACTCAGTCTAGCACGGTTGTTTGCCTTTTCCAACAAGCAATTGCTCATCAAATGTGTAGAGAAACTTCAGGAAGAAGTCTGTAAAATAAAACAAAAAAACCCAAAACCCAAACCACAATCCAAAACTTGTATGCGTGGAGTAACTTATTTTAAGATGCTACATAAGAAATAGAATTTAAGTTTAAGGCTGGCTTATAGATGCTGTGACTCTGCTTAGCATCTATGATATATTATTTGTCTGTTATGTGTGTATAAATGCATATTTCTTAGGTATGGACTATACTGCGTTTTATTCCAGTAATGTTAATTCTAAAAATATCTTTATTTAAAGAAGAAAGACATATCTTTGAAGAAATTTTTATTCTTTATTTTTCCCCCCTCTGTTCGCAAGAAAACTCCACACAGTCCAGTCCTCACCCANTCTCTGCTTTTGCAATTCCTATTGTTGCTATGACTAGGCAGGGAAGGTGTATCTTCCTGACTTTTTTTACATGGTTTATGAGTTTGTAAAGACTGAGGAGTGAAAATACAAAGCAAGCAGGGGAAGATATCTGATAGAATTCATGTGTGAGGAGAAAGTTAGTTAGTCCGATCAGTTCACTAGCTCTTGCTTGTGCTCTAGTATCAGAGGATAATTTTATTGCCTGTTGTAATAATGTACAATTAAACTGACTGTATTTATTCAAACCAATTTTAATATTTTAACCTATAATGCTTGTATATTAAAATCATTGAGTTATCTGAGACTTTAACAGGAATGCCTGACCAAAGCATTAAGGATGTGTTCAGGATTGTTCTTTATATTTTTAAGTAATAGACACAAAAAGAAAAAATGAGGAACAGTTCAATAACTGGAAAGTATAATTATAAAATTATGTAGCTAGATAATTATTCTACACTGGTTATTGTAAAATAAACTTGGCTGTCTAAGGAACTTATCTGTAAAATTTGAGCTGTTTTGTGTAGGTAGAACGTGGGATGCATTTCCCTTCAAAATGACTGAAATATTCTGAAGGTCATTTGTCAGTTTTAGCAAAATGGAGGTTTTGGCCTAAGGGGGTGACATATAAGCAGCTCAGTTTAAGGTGTCTCGAGTGCTTGCTACTAAACTTAAGAAATCCTGAGTATACGTGTGGCAAAAAGCCTCTAGAACAGATTTCCATCTGCCCCCTTGGTAGCTGCTATTGAGTCTTCATTTCTAGAAGACAGTCTGTGCTCCGGTCTCATTTGTGAAGTGGCCCGTACAGCATTAAT
>VZTS01016804.1:9912-20921 GCA_013400795.1 Pluvianellus socialis
TCACATAAAAGGGGAAAAAATTAAAAAAAAAAAAAAAAAAAAAAAAAAAAGAGGATGAATCAGACTATTTCAGTATAAGGACTCTAATTTTCCAAAATTTTTTGCCACATTCACAACATATTTTTAATGTTTATATTAAGTTATGATACAATACCCACACAATGGAAATTTGTTAAATTTGCCTTCTCCAGCATTGCAACAGGCTAGCTAAATTCTGTTATAGTTCAGTTATACATGACATTACATTAGTCTGTTTGGTGTAATGCTACTTTCTAGTGTCATAGTGGGAAAAAGAGAACTTAGACAAAAAATAGAATGTGAGCCTTTGACAAGTTTCTTAAAGGTCACATAAACCCATTTTGATGTAATTATAGTTCTGCATGCTAGGAAGAATTATTTCCTTTAGTAATCACTACCAAGGCTCCATGTAAATATAACCATCATAATTTTTTTATATGTAGAGAGCAAGAAGAAAATTAGAAGTATAATTTGAGTAGTTTGTTTTCTATAAGTAAACATGCAGCTAGAGAATACGTTTGCCATAGTTGCTATAGGAATCCAACAACTAATTGCAGAAGAGTTTGAGAAGCAGCAATTATATCAGACCTAAATAAGCCCTGTGGCACAGCTGGGAAGAAGTATCTGTTGCTTTTCATCCTGGCTTCCCACATCCCACTTTCAGAGCCTATTCAGTTTGGCTGGTGGATTCAAATCTGAATTCTCTGTTTGGGTTGAATCTTGGTTTTGATATCTTTAGGTGCTACATAATCCAGTCTAACATATTTCTTAATGTGTGCTCAAGTTGGGTTTTGATTCTGGAGTTTTATGGCTAAGTTGCTGCTCAATTTTAACTTTACTATGTACTTGTCAGTCTGCAAGACTCCTTTCTAAACAAGAAAATGACTTTATGGTGTTCCTGGCTGTCACGTCCCTTTATATCTGGAGTCATTCCTGGACTTTGAGCTTACTTACCCCACGCTGCGTTTGATAAATAGCATTGGAACATTCATTCTTATGTACCGCTAGGGAGGCAACATGTAGTTCCGGCCCATCAAGTATTTGTCTGTATCTGTGGGATGTACATCACCCTATTTTATTGAAAGAATCACTAAATACATCCTATTCAGTGATGAAGTTTTGACCTAGAAAATCTGTAAATACAGTAGTGCCCATACGAAGCAAGGGGACACAGTGTGGTTCCAAGTGGTCTCAAGCAGTGATGGTTGTACTCAAACATGTGACAGGGAGGCTATATCTTCCTGTAATACTTCTTTTATGAAGGTCAGTTCAAGTGAATATCTCCAATATCAGGGCAGGGTAGGGTGGGAGATTTTCAAAAAGGAAAAAAAATGGAGGAGATTACTTCTAGATTGGCTGTTATTTAGCAGAAAGTAGTTTTGTTCAACATAATCTCTCTGGGAAAGCAGAATGATTATCCACATTTCACAGATGGGAAGCCATGGAAGAGAAATTAAATGACTCATCAAATGTGTCAGAGAAAATCTGTGGCAAGAGTAGAAATTAAAGCCAGGTTTTTCATGTCCTTGTCTAGCTGTATACTGGTGAGTTCCTTCTTCCTCTTTATGATTCTCATCTCCACAAAATACTATCCTAACCTTATGGAAGGCAGTAGAAAAAGTGAAAGAGAGGAAAAGAAAGACATTACTAGGAGAAGAGAAGGAATGTTTTTTGTGGTATGTTTTGGGAAAGGAGTCCAAGAAGGACAAATATAAACAGTCATTAAAAAAACAGGCTGCTGCTTTTCTTGCTTTGTTCTGATTCCTCCCACTCATCAGTAAAATGAAAATATTATACAAAAAATTCCAGGAAAGTGATTTCAAGGAAAAAAGAACTAGTTGGCAACTTGTATAAATAGGCCTTTTTATTTCTTTCAGATTTTCTGCTTTGTGGTCAACACTTCTCCCCCATCAAACAGGTTTGCTTTTCCCATGCAGTCTGCTCTAAGTATACTAAAATTCATAGTTTTAAGTTTGCCTACAGTTTATTTGGCATTGGTGTAAATAATTTTCTATCTAAACCAGGCTTAATATTCGGACGCATGATAGAAGGCAACTGTTAGCAGCAGCTTGATAGAGTGCCGCTTGCCGGCAGAGTGTCTGTAGGATCTGAGGATTGTGACCGCTGTGCTCAGAAGCAAACAGCTGCTTGTTGAAGACGTGAATGACCTCAGCTGTCTGGCCCTACTGCCAGACTCTAGTGCTGTCTTTGCCGAGCTGGCAGAGGCTGATGTTCGCTTCCTCCTCACTCTTCCCCAGGTCAGACACTACTCTTCAGCACCCAATTTCCCTGGCAGTTTGTGTGAATGCACCAGAATATGAAAGGCTGCAGCTAAAGTGTGTCATAGATTCCCCTCTGATGCTTTTTTACCTCAGATGTGACCCATAGCAGAGGTTCAGACAGCCAGCCTGGGCACCTGGTACCTTCAACAGTTATAGTCAGTCCAAGTATAGAATCCTCCTAAGAGGACCAGGTCAGTTATGACCGTAAAGAAAAAAAGCAGGCATTTGTTAACATTATACTAATGTTAATAACTATCATTGGTTACCATTTTTTCTGTTGTTTATAAAAATGAAATATCAAATAAACTATAAAACGAGATTAGGTCAAGTAAATTCTTCACAGGTATCAAACTAGTGGTAAGGAGACAAATAAGTCTAAAACCCACAAATAGAAAGCAGGAGTAAAGGAATATACTTTACGTAATAAACCTTTCCTTTTTGCTAGTTTCAGTTGTGAATAGAAGTGGTCACTTATTTCACTTTGATTCAAAGAACTGGTTTTCAAAATAAGGTCCACAGATCTTTGGTAATCTCCAGATTACTCGTACCAGGCTTCAATGATATTAGGAAAAGAAATAATGAGTAGGCTTAAATTTGCCTGTTAGGCGCCTGTACTGGGGAATTTGAAATCATGTGATTCCTTGACTCTGGGATTGGTGCTGGAGAATTTTATCATTGCTCCAAGAGAGCTGGTGCAGAGCTCCAGAACTCCTGCTTACTTTCTGATTATGCTCAATCCTCGCATATGGATTGTGAGGATTATGTCATAATTGTTTCCTGCAGAAATGCTACCTAATCTCTTATTTTCCGTTCTGTATTTGTGCAGATAGCATCATAACACAATATTCTATTGTTTCATCATTTTTTGCAGCTGTCACACCAAACAGACAGGAACAATTTAAATTGTCTAAAAGTAGGCTATTTTTCGTAAAAATGTGAAAAGGTGTATTATTGCAGTTCAACTTTGTCTCAATAGTCGACTGCAAGTACATTCGATGTGTTTCTTGCGATAATAAAA
Source organism: Pluvianellus socialis (assembly GCA_013400795.1). Taxonomy (NCBI): domain Eukaryota; kingdom Metazoa; phylum Chordata; class Aves; order Charadriiformes; family Charadriidae; genus Pluvianellus; species Pluvianellus socialis. The sequence continues at coordinate 13,231 of VZTS01016804.1, forward strand.
ATGTACAGACGATCTCATTATCTTCAACTGATACAAACAACTCTTGTTGAATAGAGCAGCATTAAGAAAATAAATGAGATACAAAGATTTGTTTAAAAATCCATTTTACGTGTTGATAAGAATATAAAGGAAAAGAAATAAAGCTCAGTGTTTCTCTCCATTGATTTAGGTGCTCCTAAATGTAATTGAGGTAACCGTCCAGATTACCTGTTCCTGGAGATTTTCCTAGGTGGGATACATTCTCATAGTGATTAGAGGCATTTCAGACTCTCCTAAATGTCAGCTCTGGGGTAGCTTTCTGACTTTCTGGGAGGAGATTCCAGAGCTTGCCATCAAAAAAACACTTAGGTTGTCTTCCCCTTCCTTTCAGCAGCTTCCATAAATTCTCAAAGGAAGCCCTTTTTTCTCTCTTCTCCTTTCCTTTACGTAAATTCTAAGACAGCTATTTTCAGTCCTTTCCTCTGTTTCCTTACAGTTTTGGAACTGGACACGAGAAATCCAGACTCAGTTGATCCTTTCCCAAGGTGGAGGAAAGAAACGGAAAAACTGCTACAGCTCCTAAGGAAGCAGAAGTCACTGCTTATGGATGGAAGTGAACCAGAAGCCAAAAGAGTGCATAAACACTTGATGTTGAAATTGATTTGACAGTTGGAGGATGAAGTGACCTCTTGAGCGGCGGAATGGATGACCAGAATGACAGTATACACACAGCCTTTCAGTTAAATAGACTATTGAACTGTTAGAGCTTCAGGAAGATATTTTTATATCTTTACAATTTGAAAGACTTTAAATTAAAAATTCTGAAGGCTTTTAATTATCTGTGAAAAAGAGGTTGTTCTACTGATTTCAATGGAAATTTCAGTGGAGACATAATTTGAAGGCCAATGAAAAATTAATCCTTTCAATTGTAGTTCTAGTTTATTCTGAAGGAGTACTTAGAATTTGGGATCAATACTAATGAGCTTCTCTACATAAGCATTTATTTCAGGGAAAGCAGATGAAATGGAAAAAATGTATTATGATTTTTTTTCCATGTTTTTAGTTTTTCTAAGAAAATTTTGTGTGTGTGTGAATGTTATAAGGCTTTCCAGGTTTCTTTCCTCTGTGAATGTGAATGCTAACATCACTGTGTGATGTGAACATTAACCTGGAACACTTCACAATTTATATAGTTTCAGTTTTACAATCAAATAAATATACAAAATAGACAAAGTTCCCAAATTTTTATTGTACTTGATTTTTCTTTTTATCCTGAACAAAATGTTCATAATACCTCATATGTTGTAATTATTAATTATTGTGTGTCATGGCTTGGTCAAGACAATACATGCAGTAAGAGACGTTAATGAAGAGCAAAGATTTAAACTTAGTAAGGCTTGTATTCATCTGTCTAACATTAGGCATCTTTAGCAATCTTGCTGTAAAGTGCTCTAGTCAATGGCAAGGAAGGCACTGCCATCTGTCTCAGGAATGAAGCTGCTTTTGAAAGTGCCTGTTTCTTTTTTCCTTCTGATTACAGAAGGAGTTTAGGATAATAAGCATTATAACTTGGGTACCTCAGTTGAAGTCTTGTATTCACATGAATAATATTGGCACATGGCATCATTCAGCAGAATCTATTAAAAATTCACTTGGGATCTTAACCTTAAATTAAGTTTCATATGGATACAGGCTGAAATTATTAAATTCTTGTTTCTTCCCATGTATGTACAATGGTCTGAACCATTCCACATCTTATGTTACTTGTTTTCTGGCACTTGGGCTAAATCATGCTTAATTTTCAAATAGTTATGTTTTGCACAATATCTGTTAAAAAAATAAGGGATAATTGTATCATTTGATTACTATTGGATTTCTAACTGGAGAATACCCAGGCATTAATTAGGAAACTGAAACATGAATTATAGTAGAAATGTCTTTTGATAATGCCCTGTTCACATGGAACATTTTCCTGTTTTCAAAGCAGAGAGTAAAAAAAACACCTGAAACATACCTTGTCTTCCTTTCTCTCAGTCATTTCCATCTCTTTCCTTGCCTTGCTATATCCTCGGACAGTGAGCGAAAGTGGAAAGCAAAGTTCCATTGAACTGAATCCATGTCCTGCAATTACTCAGGAAACTGTTCCTATCTTTTCCTAAGGAGTTTTTATTTCAGAATACTGTGCAAGTGTTTGAAATTGTCTGCTTTTTAAAGCCAAGGGTTTTAAAACCTTCTAGCAGTTTCTAAAGCTTCCTTTCTAAGTTAGACTTACTGCCCAGGCTGAACTCTAATCTGATAACACCGATATCACCTGCTTCTTGAATGGGCCTAATACTTGGCTCCAGTTTGGAGTCAAATTTCTGTTTTTTAATCACAGAATTGGAGCTGAATCAAGTAAATGCACATCTATGTTACTGTAACTATAATAGTGAACAGGACCCATGAAAATCATCAATTAATTTCAGAAATTTCCTGTGGGACAGACTCATCCAAGTATGGCCTTGTTAAATCTTTCTCAGCAGAAATCAAGGTTTGAGAATTTCTTTACAATGTTAATCCTGCACACTTAGAGTCACACACAGAGACTATAAAATTAAAAACTGAATGAGAGCAGGATGCAATTATGCAGTTCACATTGCTTATTCTGTGACTGCTTACACCAGTTTTATAATATCATAGAATCTTAAAATTTTTAGAATTGGAATGGACATTAAAAATCATCTAGTTCCAAACCCCTTGTCGTAGGTCTTCCACTAGACCAGATTACTCAAACCCTCATCCAACCTGGTGTTGAACACCTGAAGGGATGGGGCATACAAAGTTCCCTGGGTAACCTGTGACAGTGTCTCACCACCCTCACAGTAAAGAATTTCTTCCTTATATCTAATCTAAATCTACCCTCTTTCAGTTTAAAACCGTTACCCCTCATCCTATCACTGCCTGATAAAGAGTCCTCCATCTTTCCTGTAGGCCCCCTTTAGGTACTGGAAGGCTGCTATAAAGTCTCCCCGGAGCATTCTCTTGAAGGTGCTCTTATTTATGGATCCTTTCTGATCAGAAAAATGCAAACGTCATTGTTTCCCAAACAAAAGTGGTTGTATTTCACCTGAACTTAACTGATGGCCCACAAGTTATAGGAGGGTTCTTACAGTATGCCCCTACTCTTTCAATGATTATGCCTGATTGAGTTGGAGAACCTGCTGGCAGACTACATACAAACTGATATAACAGAAGTTGTGACGGCTAACCTGTACACGTATCTGCCTTTATGCAAAGCTAGGTAGAGGGGGAGGAAAAAAAGGAAAAGAAAAAAAATACAGTGTTCTAATGTGCAGAGGAAGGGAGTTTCTTATTGCTAGGTGTATTGAAGAGTAAAAATCCAGCAGCATTCACTAAGCATTTTGCCTTTGGCAAGAGTAGGGTGAAAACAATACAATGCCTTTTCCACATTATTTGCCTTGGTTTGCAAGACTGGCATATCTGAACCATCTGAAAATGGCTACTGGAGGGGTACATCCTCAGCACAAAAGGCAATGATCTTTTGAAAGTACCCAGAGGCATCAAAGCTGTTTAGCCTCAAAACTGGTGTTTTGCATTGCGGCCACAGGCGAAAGGCTCCATTATATTGCATCCAGAAAGCTGGACAGGGAACATGACTAGATGCCTAAAACCTCCTTCTGGTTGGAAGTTATCACAGGCCTGTAGGCCTTTCAGCCCACTGAACACCCTGGGAGCAATCCACTACTCCAGGAAGAAAAGCACTGTACAGGTGAACCTTGCAGAAACACCTTTTCACTTAGGGGAGAAGTAGGTTTTGCCTTGCAGGGAACAAGTAACAGTTCCCAGATAAGGTTCCATGGAGAGCGGGAGTCACCCCTGTGGAGCACAACAGCAGATTGTCTGCTCCATTTGTTCTCTTGTAACCTACCTGTAATGAAGTTTTTTTCATAGAGTAGAAGAGCTGCCTCTTCTAAAGGACTACTCATGCATACTCTTAGCTATTCAGAGTTCAGGTCTTCAAAGGATCTTCTAACTTTATTTACCCAGCTGCTCTGTTCAGTCTCATTTTTGGCTGAGGACACACTTTCTAGCTGTAGATTTAGAGTTGTGGTGACATTCTTGAAACTTTTTGAATGTTCTGCACAAAGAATATATGATTGTGAAATTTTTTCCCATGAATTATACTTTAGGCAGTTGGTTTTAATTAATGATGGGATAATATCTTTTATATTAAAACCTGGTTTTGTGCAGGGTAATTGCAGCAGATGAATGAAACATGTTTACTGAGCATGAGGTAATGGAAATTGCTATGGTGCTTTTGAGAGAAAGGCATCTCTTTTCAGAGAAAGAAAAGGAAAAGAATCACAAAGGCTCTCAAGACCAAATTATTCCAACACAAACAAAAACCACATTTACATGGTAATGCAGAAAAGCCAGAGGTGACAAATACAGTACTAAGAGGAGAGGGAAAAGTTTCAGAGAATCAATGACAGGGAATTTTGAGAAAAGGGCAAAGTGGATCCACAGAGAAGTGGATTGTGATTAGAAACTGGGCTCCAGTTTGAAGTCTCTGGTGCCTAAGATTTAAGGTTTGAGCTCTTGAGTGTTGCCATTCCCTCAGTGTGGGCACTGGGAAGGTCAGTCTTGTTTACATGGAAAACTGTTTTCACGTAATCCCGAGGAACATGGTATTCTGGAGGTTTCCATATTTTCAGTCAAATCTGTCTGATTTTGGTCCAACAGTTCAACACATGAAGAAAAGCCTAACTTTGATACAGAAGGGAAAAAAGAGTGTTCATATTAAGCCCCATCTCATTAATAAACCAGGCTAAAAGAACGTGAGAAAGCTTTAACACCTGAATTGCAAAGTAATTATATTTTATATCTTGTAGATAGGTCTGAAAAGCCAGTGACACAAGACCCAAAAAAAAAAAAAGGAAAAGTCAGAACTTTAAGGCTGTAAACTTCTTTAAGAGGGGGGAAAAGAGAAATCAGCCTTTAGAAATATTTTTTGAGGCACAAATACAAATACTGCCCTGATATAATTGAGTTTGTTAATATTTGCTGTATCTCTTATCCACAGTTTGGTGAGAAAAGTTCATGTACAGTAAAACAGATTGTGGGCTATTCATTTTTGTGCAATGAGAACCAGGCAGATACCCTGAATTTGAAGGAATTACTGGGAAAAGTAGCATGAAGAGGGAAGGAGAGAGAAATTGTTTATGGCTACTGAAAAGCAGTTCTTGATTAAACTCTTCTGATAACTTCAGGACAGTGAATCTGTTGTCATGAATTCGATTTTATGTCATATATAAGGTATTGATTTAAATACATATGAGAGCATGAACTAATAAAGATAACATTGCTAAGAGTGGCAATCCTGATTATATTAACTATGAAGGAAATAATGTCTTTTCATGAAATTTTCCTGAAATTCTTCATTTCCTTTTCATACCTGTTTACAAAAATTACAAGCCCAAGATATTCAGCAAGAAAGTTCTATTTACACAGACACCTAAATAAGTGGCTAGCTTTTCAAAATTGCCAAGTAGTCTACCAAGTCCCCTCGAAATGAATGAACTGAAGCTTACAGTACTTCAGAAGCTGTTTAGCAGGACATGTAAATAGGGATACATACTTGATTAGCATATTCTAACATTTAGATTTTTCCTAGTATTCTGAAGGAACTTTTCCAAGGATAGAAGAAAATGTTGGTTTGGAGCAACAAGAGAATATATTAGAAGAGATCAACTGTGCAAAGTTAAAAAGAAAAAAAGATTTATTCTTCAAAAATAATTATTGAAAGGATTTGTAACTAGTAGGGGATCTTGGTTAAAACCATTTCTTAAGTTGAAGATGTTGCATTTGCAGGGCACTGGTGTATACACAAAGATACACAACATGCAAATTAATTTAGAAATAAATTTCGAATGTGGTAAGTCATATTGTCACATCTAGCTCTGTCAGCCATAGTAACAAAAGAAAGAGGACTTCAAAGGATAATAACTCAAAGTTGGAGTTGTATTCCTGTTTATAACATGTTAATAATTATTTTTGCATACCACACATGTCCATCTCTCCAATTTTTGTAAACATAAATAAGTGCAGAGCACAAACACATAGGTATGAATTGAGCAGATTAAAAAAACCAGTGAATTTCAATTAACCAAGAACATAAGGCAAAAATAAGATATGAAGTATATTTCAATAATTTTAAAAAGCCCAAACAAACAAACAAACAAACAAAAAACCAAAAATGTTGATCTATTACTGATATGGACATATGTTGATATGGACAAGAAAGAAAATGTTTTCTTTTCACAAAGAAAGTTAATTTATCCAAGTAATTACTTTTAACAAGTAGATGTGAGTTGAAGTCAATGTGTATTAAAGAATATTTAGCCAAGATAAATGTTCAAGTTGGCAAGCCCTGATGCAATTTATTCCTGAGAAATTAAAGTAGATTAAGCAACTCTTAGTGATTGTGTTTCAGACTTGTGAAAGAAGAAGAGAGGATATGATAAGAGAAGGGCAAACACAACTTTTTTTTTTTTTGATAGAAAACAAAGTAAGTTAGGGATTGTATTTCAGACATACTCTTGCATTCTCTTAAACGAGATATGCCTGTCTTAAACAAGGATATACCTTCCAATTATAACTGCTTGAAAGAAGGTAGGAGTAGGTTTAAAATTACTTTGAGAGAACAGGCAGACAAAGAGGACATCTGAAGTTGCATTTGTTCACATGCTTTCTCTGTTGAACTCAAAATGGGGAGTAATTGGTTAGGCAGCTAAAAACGATGTCCTTGTTGTTATCCAAGGGGCCATAAATTAAATATAGAACAACAGTGTGAAGATGCTGGAAAAATGCTGGTTCTATTCTGGGCTTCATTAACAGGAGTTTTTCTGTAAAACAATGAAAGAAGTTAAAAGGCTTGGGTTTGTTTAATCTGGAAAAGAGAAGCTGGAGGGGAGTCCTGATGACTGTTTTTCCAGTATGTTCTCATTGCCACTGAAAGAAAGAGGAGAAAAGATTGGCTCAGTTTGCAGAAAAGTAGATTTTGTCTTGTTTTTAGGAAAAACTGTCTAACCACATAAGGGTAGAGAAACTGTGGATCATGCTAGGAATGGAGCTTGTAGAATCTCATGTTGGAGATTTTTAAGAGTAGATTGTGTACCTGTTGAGGATAAGCTGGTAGACCGTGACATGGTGCAGATAATCAGTCTAGATACTCCTTGAAATTTTTTCTAAAACTACATTTCTGTGATTCTGTAAGTCAGAATTGCCATATTCAAGACAATGATTAAGAGGCTACAGAGGACTAACATTTGTGGGTGAGGTTATAAGGCTACTAACATTAAGACCATCTCATGGACATTAGTGTTCAGATCTTTAGCAGGACTGATTTGCAACATTCCCTCCATGTGCTGAAAAAAAAAAAGCCCAGAAAGCAGTGCTTGACAGCCTAATAGGATCTGTCCCTCAAAGTAGGAATGACCATATAGTCTGTCTTCCGGAAATCCCGATCCCTGACTGCCGTACAAGCACATAGCATATGAAGTAGGAATTAAGAAGTCACCATTTATGGTGGTTAATCAAACTTTCATGGTGAATGCACTTCCTCTGAAAGCAAACATCTTTTCTTCTGGAAGTAGGTGGCAACTGAAGACCTATAATCTCAAAACTAATTTTCCGGGTGTTATGTGAAGACC
>VZTS01016805.1:2396-39678 GCA_013400795.1 Pluvianellus socialis
CCCCCATATTTTTCCTTTTTCCCCTTTCTTCCCTCTGCGGCTGAAGTATTTTAAACGCGCCCTCTCCATTGTAAGACAAGTCGAGGCACTGATTTTTGGGAAGCGTTTCCTTCTTTGCTGTTCGTGTTTGCTTAGGCTGGGCTTTCCTCGCTCAGCCGCTTACGAGTCGGGAGGCGAGGGCTGTTTGAACAAAATACAATAGAAAGGCTGGGCCCGGCAGCCGCTGGATTCCTGCACATCACTCGTTTTTCCCATCCAGAGCTCTGCCTGTGGGAGGCCAAGTGTTTGCCAGCCCTTGCTGGTGCCCTGTGCATTTTGACCTGTCTGTCCCTGCCCAAATGTGAAAGTCTGGGAAGGTGAATCGGCGAAGGGAGGCGTAGATCCTGCTTCCTACTTGTTGGGGGTTTTTTTTTCCCCACTTCTGGGCTTGTTGGACTTTGAGGGGGGAGGTCAAGGCAAGGGAGCAGCGCAAATGTTGCCCATGAGCACCAGTTTAAGTGTTAGGGCTCTCCCAGTTGGATGTGTCCAGCTGGTGGAGAAACCAGGTTGGGTTTTCTGTACTGCAGTTTTCCTCTTGTTCCTTGAATTCTGCCTTTTTCCTTGTGCTCCCCGGACAGCCTGGGTTTGTGTGCAGAGATCTCTCTTACAGGTGTCTTGCTTCTGGCGGAAGCCCAAGGAGAAGATCTCCTCCTGCTGTCTCTCCTCTGTTGTTTTGAAGCTTGGAAGAGGCAGGAGCAGGCTTGGGCAGCGGGAGGTTGGTGCAGGGGCTTCAGACATGCTTTCTCTGTGGTCCCCAGCACTTGGGCAGTCACCGTGATGTGGCTGTATGGCTTCCTGACACGCTATTTCCACTTGACTCCAGATATTTCCTTTCCTTCCTTTGATTCACAGTCCCAAATATACAAAATACCAGGGCAGAAAGGTTGATGAGACCAGGAGGTGCTCGCAGAGGGACTGTGGCTGATTCCTGGCCGACTCTGCAGCTGGCCCATCCGGAGCATGGTGTAAACAGGGGCTCAGCGACTCGAGAGCTGGAATAATTCAGTTGACTAGTTGAGTGGGTCGTTTATAATTCTTGAACCGTGCGTCAAGGGTTGTGGATAGACATATCTTAAATAAACACTCCTGTACTGAAGAGGGAATGTGTTCCTTGTGGCATCTCTCTGTTCCCATTCATTCTCTTTTACGATGGAAATTCTGCCTGACTTTATTCAGGACCTTACAGAAGCTCTTTCTGACTTTGACCTGCTCAGCAAAGACTGCCTGAAGGTTAAAGTCAGAGGAGCTTTTATCAGCGACCTCCCTCATCAGTGTCAGTGGTGTAACGCAGGAAAGCACCAGGTGTATCCTTGGCTGGCCAAAGTCCTGCTGGAAGGAAATTATGCTTTCAAGTGGTTGGTGGCCAGGGCTGCCGGGTGTCATGTGTCGGATCCTGGGGCTGAATACGTGTGCAAATTCACCATGAATCTGTAAAAGCTTCTCTGAGTGGTGACGGCACAGGGGCCGCCGGCAGAGAAGTGCGGCTGGGTGCACGTGTGGCTGTGACTCCTGCTTCCCAGGGGCTTGGAAGTGGTTTATCCTGAGCTCCTCCCCTGGCTTCTAGCAAAGATCCTAGTTGAAGATTAAAAACATCATACTGAAAAAAAACCTAGAAAAGGGTAATTGCTGTTTGGAGCACTCGGTGTGGTAGCAGCAGCTCTGCTGTATAAATCACTTGCAGAGCATGATTCAGTCACGACATCGGAGTTTTGCAATAGTGTGTTTTCCATCTTGGTTTACACAAGTGACATTCTTGGGCAGGGGATTTCTCCTTGCAGGAGCCTGAGAAATTCCCAGGAAAACTTAAAGCAATTGCAAAACATGGTCATAATCATGAGCTTCTCTTGTGGGTTACATGGATCAGAGGACAGGCTGGTGTGTGTCTCTCCCCCCTTCCTGTTTTCTTGCTGGAAAACATATGGAAAATACGGTAACTTCTCTCAAACTTGGCTGATGTCAGCGTGTATGTTATTGGTGAACGGGGAAGGCTGTGTAAAATTAGAAATGCATTTCCCACTCACTTCCCACTCACCCAAGGATGCTCTGGGGGAGTGGAGGCGTGTGCTGAATTACCATGGAAATTCATTTCTCTTTTGTCCCAGCTGCAGAGTGCTCCACAGCCAGCCCCAGCCAGGCACGCACGCTGCATCAGGCAGGTCCCAGCCCATTTTCTGGGATGGTTGTGGAGCCCTGAGGCTCCTCATATCAGAGGGACGTGAAGCCTCGCGGCAGCGTGGTGGGAGGCGGAGGTCCGCGGCTGCTGCGTGGCGAGGGCTGTGCAAGCTCCAGCCACAGTTTTAGTGGCCTCGGTCTGATAAGTGACTTAGAAGAAGCAGGGGAGCCGTAACTCGCTCAGCTATTAATGCCAGATGTCGAGGAAAGGTTTTGATTAAGCACCTTCTCTTCATCCAGGATCTTGCTCTTTCACAGACTGTGAACTGGTGTTTAGCTCGGCGTTCTGGGAATTGCCTGGTTGTGAAATCCCCTTGGCGGCGGAGCGGCAGCAGGCACCCGCTCCTCCAGCGGCATTTCCTGGGCTGCCGTCGGCTCAGCGGGGCAGGATGAGGCCGGCGGTCGCCCATAGGGGTGGGGAGAATCCTGTCCGCATCCCTGGCTGTGCTGAGGACGGGTTGCCCGCAGTCTCCATCGGCTCAGCGAGAGGCTGGGGTGAAGCAGACCTGCTGCCTGCGTGGCCTGCGCGGGGTTGTGGTTTGCGCGCCCGGCGTAGGCGAGGGGAGGATGGTTCTGGGGTCAGGGAGTCTCGCCCGCTGTTAGTCCAGCCCAGCACTCACCAGTGGCACCCCAGCAGCGGAGCAGGCATTGCTGAGAGGAGGACGCGCGCATGGGGGACACCTTCCACCAGGGATTCCCAGCCCTGTCCCCTCTCCCCAGGCTCCTCCAGAAAGAGCACAGCCAACAGGTCCCATTCCCAGCAGAGTGTGCTGGATTTGAACCCTCTTTTCAAGGACTGCAAGCAGGCAAAGAGTTCTTCTTCACTCTTTTTCAGTGTTCCCTTTGTGCATGTCTTCTTGTCTCTAGAGAAAATAGTACAACAGTGCTGAGAGGCAGAAGCTTTTTTGGGGACCATTATGGCTCTGGGACTTTTTTTTGCCGGCTCAGCTCCAAGGTGAAGTTTCCAGGCGAGTTAGCGCTTGCAGCTGTGGAGATTCCTCCTAGGGAAGCACATGTGCTTGCAAAGGACCGTGGCATGCCTTGCAAGTGCCGGGTCTGTGCAGCTGGAGCAGTGGGTGGTCATGGAGATTTGTGGTCACGAGAAATGCTCAACCACTTTTTGCTAAGAGAAGGATTTTTCGGGGGAAAACTAAAAACTTCACTCCTATTCCTCTGCTGGTGAACTCCACTCTGATTTGTTTCCGACACTGGAGGCCCTCTCTTGGGTCAGATTTATATTTCTCACCTCTTCCAATTAATTCAGTTGCCTGTGTTTTCTCAGCGGAGAACTCCTACTTCTCCATTTGTATTAGCTTTGCTTTCTTAGGATTACATTGGTCCAGAGAGCTTTGATATTCCAAGATAGGAGATTCACCAGCAAGATCAATTTCCAGAAGAAATATTATACGTAAGCAGTTCACCTGCCTAGCCAGGAAAGGAATGATGCTGAGAAGGCAGGAAGGTCTTGAAATGACCAGGTAACCTGCTTGTTTGCACTCTCCCTTGGGGAACAGGGGGGAATTTCAGATATTCACCACCAGAGATTTGGATTTTTAGGTCTCTGGCATGCCACACTGTGTGAAGCTGCACACGCACTACCATAGCAAACAGCGTTCTGTGTGGGAGCGAAAGGCACCGACCAACAATAAATAGGCAACTCCAGTATGTTACGTTTTGGGTGTCAGCAGGGCTGAGGAAGCTCCTTTTTGCTCTTGCAGGTGTTTTCCTGTGTTCAGGATGTCCCTGCTACAGAGGCTTTATTTGGGAACAGAACCAGGAGTGACGCAGAGTGCTGCAATCACCTCCTTCAGCTGGCTCTTCCAAAAAAAGCTGATTTTCTTGCCTGGCACAAACCAGGGTGATTGTAGCTATTGTTTCACTGAAACTTTTTTAGCTTGTGATTATTTTTGTTGCTCTTTTTAATCCGTTGTCTCAGGGAAGGGAAACCTCTGCGAGTGCCTTTGATTTTGCACAGGAAAGAGTGTATGATTTAGAGGTGGGACGTGCCTTGTCTTTATGCGCTTCTTGGGGGAGTTTGACCTTTGGGTCTTATCTGTCGTTCGTTCTCTCCTTATCCCACATAGCAATGCCAGATGTGGGAAGCAGGGAGGAGGCATAGGCTGTGGCAGGATGGACAACCCTGTTTGAAGGCGCCTCTCTTATTTATAACGTAATGCTCCACTTTCTGTACTAAGCAGATAAAGGACCTGGCTCACTCCTTGCTGTTACAAGTCATGGAAAAAGCTCCCCCGCTGCGATACAGATCATGTGTTTGTCTCATGAATAAGTCGCTGCGAGCCGGCTTTGCCCTGGCTTTCACACGGTTATTCTGGCTGCTCTCAGAGGTGAGGGACTGGTTGACAAGGGTGGGTCCACATCGGTTATATAGGTGCTGTGTGCAAAAAATGCAAGGTTGGTGCTGTAGCCTTTTGTGTTTATCAGCGAGTATTTCCTCTCTGGTATCAGCCTTTTGCTTAGATCTGTGCCAGCAGGTACAGGGATTGTAAAGAACTGGGTTATCAGAAAGGAGTTGACCCTGCCTGCTTGCCTGGGCAGAAGGAAGCAGTGGTGGAGAGCAGGGCTGCCAGCTAACAGCTGGTTTTGTATTCCCACTTTAGCAAGTGACAGTCAGCTTAAAACAAAGCTGATGGTGGCTGTGTCCGAAGCGACGGACACGCTCTGCTATGGGTGAGAACGCCTGCTGTCCTGCGGCTCTACTTCCAATAGCACAAACTCACTGTCCGTCCTGCCAGGTCCTGGCTTCTGAGTTTTCAGCACAGGGCAGAGAGGTGGTGTCTGCTTTGGACCAGAATCTGGGGAGAGGGGAAGAGGGAGGTCATGTCCGGGGACAGCAGAAAGGAAGAAGGATTGTTGACTTTGGCTCGTAACTGCAGACAGTGATTGTCTCTTCCTTTTCAGTTATTGGTTATGACTTTAAATCAGAGGTGACAGCCCTAGGGAAAGGAGAATAAGATTTCTTGGTGTTATCGGCCACAGTATCGTGTTGTGGGCAGAGGTGTTTCCCGGGCAGATTCCTGGTGCTGGTTTTGTGGAGCTCTGCCAGAGGAGAAAAGAGGATTTGAGACCGGAGCTTGTGTGCTGGTAGAACCAGCAGCTTCTGAGGGCAGAGGATACGGGTGCGTTGGAGACGCGTGCAATATGTGCAGCGTCTGAGGGATCCACACCTCCTTGGAGCTGAGGGCACTCTGTGTGGAGGCAACTTGCATGACAGGAGAAGAGCATAGATGGGACTGTTTGGAAAGTAATTCCAGGCAGGAGAGTGTTGCAAATCTGGCTGGCAGGCATCGCTGTATCTCTTCAAGGTGGGAGAGGAGCAAGGCTTAAAAAAGGGGAAAAACCCCACCCCGTGAGTTAGAGGTTTCTCCTGGCTGTCTCAGCAAAACCCCTGAATCTGCATGGGATGTTTTGGCATCAGCACGTCCTGGCTGCGGGAGGCTGCGGGAGTCAGCCCTGCAAGGGTAGATGTGCCAAAAAATGTGTTGTGCTGCCTGTGGGCAGATGGCTGCGCCTGCTGGGTCTCCTGCACATCTCTGTCCTGGGAGGTACAGCAGGTCTGTGACTGTCTTGGGTGGGTTCTGCCACGCTGCTCCCTCCGGAGCATCTCCGAGAAGGCAGGGTGGGAGGAGTTGCTCTGTCCCCCGAAGCAGTGAGGCTCAGAGAGGTTCAAGAAGCTGGAAGTGAAGCAGCTTGCTCTACATCACCAGCCTGAGATTTTTCTCTTCTTTGTGTATTTCAGAAATTTCAACTCCCTCAGTAAAGAAAATGTGTACGAGAACAACAAGTTGGTAAGTGTCTTTTAACATTTTGTTTTCAGTCTAGTCTATGACCTGGCAGCTTGCTTATGGGATTTAGCAGTAGAAACCCAGCAGATGCAGTGTGCCGAGTGTGCCGTATTCAAATCAGCCTTCGGATTTGAATGGCAACGTCCAGTGCGCTGGCTGCTTGAAAGCACCCTCAGACTGCTCATCCTTCTTTTCTGGCTGCACAGCAATGCCTGTGTCCAGTGTGTCCTCTGGCAGCAGGGACTTGGACAGAGATGCTGGAGGTCAAGACATGGACGTGTTGAGTACGTGATGCACCTGAGGGATGGAGCAGGAGCTGGGAGGTAGCTGATGTGAGAGGGGAAGCATAGGGAGTCTCCCCATTTCTGCTTGTTCCTGGTGCAGGGAGCGAAGGCTGCTGGAAGATAGAGACACCCTAAAGCCTCATCCTGCCTGGACGCTTCACTCCAGGATGGGATTTGAGTTTCTCTTGTCCTCTTCATGAAGAAAGCAGAAGTTGGGCAGACCAACCCTCTCCTGCACTGAATTCAAGCACGGGCTTAGTGCTCCAAGGAAGGACTTTTTCCTCCCTTTCTCCCTCTCAAAGAGAGAAGCAGCAGATTAAAATGCCTTTTTTTCCCCTTGGCGTTGCTCCATGCAGCTTCATGTCTGCTTGGCAGGAGCTCAGGATGTGAATGAACCGCGGCAGCTTACTCTTGTCTGGACTGGAGGAATGACATCCTCTGACGCAGCGAGCCGTCGGAGGTGGTCCCTGCCTCTGGGAGAGCTAAACTCAGCCCCCCGCACTCCTTCGCTTCTGCTCCCCTTCAGCCCCGGCTGCGTTCGCAGCCCCTGTGGTGCACCCCCGAGCTGGGGCTGTAGCCTGTAACTCACGCTCCCTGGGGTCCAGCCCTGCGTGTTCCTCTCCTCTAGGTGAGATTCAGAGGGAGCGGTTTGGCCCTTGAGGCGGGGGATTTGGCAGCATCGGGGCCTCTCTCTGCCTGGACGGGCACCCCGTCGGAGTGCGGTGAAGCCCTGAGTGTTGCTCCTTCCCCAGCCAGGCTGAAGATGTCTGCTCTGCTGGCGGCTTTGCTTGTTTCTGGGAAATGAGCTGTACAAGCCGCCTCCACCGCTTTTATTAATGAAAAGCTGCTTTGTGCCTCTCATAAAAAGAGCTGCTGCCCTCCTCTGTCGCAGGCGGTGTTTCCCCCCTCTCCTCCCTCCATTTCCCAGCGTCTTTTGTGTTGTCTACTTTGCGCTCTCTTCCTTACTCCACCTGCTGAAGGCTGACTTGTCTGTGTTGCCCTTTCACTGCTGGTATCCTGCTGCCTTGGCTCTGCCCTGAGTGGGGTTCACCCTCCACCTCCCTGCGGGCTCCTGCGCTGGCCTCCCCCTGGGCTGCTCTCCCTCCTAGCTTCTACGCTTTCCTCCTCTGGCTGCCCTCGGGATACGAGGAGCTCTGATTTCTCCCGGCACTGTTCCTCAGCTATTGTTCAGACCCTCCTTGATGCCTCACTATTCAATAGCTTCTTTCCAGAGGCTGGATTATTCAACTAAAAAAAATCTTGTCCGGGCTGTAATTTACCATATAAGGTCTTCTGCCGAGGAAGAATGCGCCACTTGTCAAGTGCCAAAAAATCCAGCCCCAAACCCTAGGAAATTTCAGTTGGTGGCATTTTTTTTGCTAAAGATTTCCAAAATGTGTAAAGAGGACAAAGGTTTCTAGAGGCCTTGGATACAGTTCTTTCGGTGCTAATGGCTGGCGGCGTGGTGTCGTGGACACAGTGGTGGCCTGTGTCAGAAGAAAGCTGTTCCTGGCCGGTGGCCTCGAGCGTATCACTTTGCCTCCTCTATGCAGAATGGGAGCAGGGACATCCACCTCTTTTGTAAAGCACTTGGAGCTGCACTGATGAAAAATGTTATGCAGAAATAATGTGTTGCTTCTTTGAAGGCCAGCCTGGGCAGGCCTTTAAGGAAGAGAAGGAGTAGAGGAGAAGAGTAACTGGGCGTTAGGTGAGTAACACCACGTTAGGTGGTGACCTCGCTGGATCTCCAGGCAAGAGCAGTTCTCAGGAACACGAGGATGCTGTAGGCACAGGGGACGCTACATCCTAACGATGCTCTCTGCGTTGCTCACCTGGTTCTGGCTAAACCAGTTGTGTGCACAGAGCATCCTCCTCTTCGTGGTGCAGCCAGCCCCTGACGCCTGTTCTGTGCCTGTTGCACCGGTCTCACTGGTGGCACTGTCTAGCAGGAGGTGGCACAGCCTGTGTTCCTGCTAGACTGCACACCGGGAATGTCCAGCGAGAAAACAACCCTCACTGGTCAGACCCAGTTGTGCAGCCAGTGTGATGGGGAACGCTCCGAAGAATATATTAAGTACCAGGTTACGAGGCAGGCGAGTGCCAGGCTGGGCTGGCAGCCGGGATGATGCAGCCGGAGGTAACTGGCTGAAAGCATGCTTAATGTCAGCTCAGTTACATTTTTACTGGGATACCCAGTGGAAAAAAATTGTAATTATCTTGCTAAAAAATAATGGCTGCTTGTTTCTTCTAAGCAGGAATAGTTGGCTTGTACGCCAACACTGTTGCGTGTTTGTGCCAGAGGTCAGATGCGGAGGGTTTTAATATGTTCAAGTCTTTCTTTAACCCTTTCACTGTGGGGTTCAGCAGAAGCCTTCCTTGTGCCTCTGCTCCTGCAAGTGTTCTTTTCCTTTGCTCCATTGGCATTCCAAAGGGCACGCTCCAAAGCGGGAGGGAAAGGACTTTTTCCTATAAGCCGGGAGAGAAGAATGCTGGGGAAAGTCCCTAGTAAAAGCCCTACGCTGCGTTGAGCAAGGGCAAAGTTGCTTTATGGACGTTGCTTTTTTTTTTTGTCCTCTAGTAAAGGCTCTTGTTGAGAGGCAAAAGAAAACAGCTTTTCCTTCCTTTAACTGACTTTGACCCTGCAATTTTAAAGCAGGGGGGACCACAAAGAAGATTTGCCCCTAATACATGTTAGGTAATGGTTAAGCTGGATGGGCAGTAGGCATGATGAATTCTCCTGCGTTATTCCTCTTTTCCTCCTTTCTAGTCTGGGAAAGAGAGAGCTCCCTCCTGCAGCCTGAGATTTCCCCTTTTTAAGATGGGGAAGAGCAGGCGGTAGGCAGGAAGCGTTAACATTTGCACAGCACTTGGGGATAGAAAGCTGCCTGCAAACACCTACCAGCGCACCGTTAACTGGGGAGGGCTCCAGGTTGGGCTGGAAGCCTGGAAGCGAGTCTGCCAGCCCGGACTGACACATCCCCTTCTGCCAGGCCTCGCTCTCCGCAGCTGTGCACATCCAGATAGAGGCAGGCTCAAGGAAGAGCAGGGGAAGCCCAGGTGAGTTCTTGTGCAGTGAGCTACGGCCAGCTTGCCAGGCCAGATTTTTGGCGCCCTGCCTGAATTTCTCAACGTGGTGGCTGGAAGCCATGACTCCGTTGGTTCCTGTAAAGGCCGTACGATGTAGGAGTTAAACTGATGCAGCTGTTCCCCGGTAGAGTTATAATTCAAGTGGGGCTGTTTGCGCTGGAGTTTCTTACTTTTGCTGAGGAGCAGCTCTGCTGCCTGGGCTGGACAAGACCACCTTTTTGGTTTGGTTTTTTTTTTCCTTCCTTCTCTAGGCATTTCGAGTGGCGGAGGAGGAGCTGGGGATCCCAGCCTTGCTGGATGCAGAGGATATGGTTGCTCTGAGGGTACCAGACAGGCTGAGCATCCTCACCTATGTTTCCCAGTATTATAACTACTTCCATGGACGGTCTCCTAGTAAGTACCGTATTCCTTGGATGGGTGGGAAGGATCAGGACTCGATTTTGTGCTTTCCCTTGTCTCCTAACAAGCTTGGAAAAACAAAATAGACTGCGCAGAGGCCTTTTGGTACCAGAACTATTTCAATGGAGGATCTGAATTCTCTACCCACTGGCCTACACTGTCACCAGTGCTTTTGGAAGGGCACAGGGCCGTGCTTTGTCTTTAAAACTAGTGCCTTAAAATGTAATATGCGACCTAAAATTTCTTACAGTTCAGCCAGACGGGAGCAGGGAAGGTTGCCCTTCATGGTTCCCACCTCAGCTTTCCTTTCTTGAGCGCCTCCATCCCCGTTGCAGTCCTTGGCACACCAGAGGGCTGGTGAGAACATGGAGTCTAACAAGGCTGAGCTTGTCTGTGAGGCTCTGCCAGTGCAACGGCATCCATGGCGGGGCTCGTGCAGCACAGCAGCACTGATACAAGGAAGCAGAAGAAAATGACCCCCTTAACTGGCATAATTGTGATAGCAGTTCTTTCAAACATAAAACAGGCCACAGAGCTGCCAAGGCATTATATTCACGTACTGGAGAGTTTATCTGGGCTCACAGGAGCATTATTGTAGACTTGGTTTATATTTGGCTTTAAGCTCATACAAAATGAAATAATACGATAAACCAATTTCACAGGTTCCTCCAGAGGAAACTTTAGAAAGTGGGACATGAATGACTTAACTAGTTAAGGTGAATCTAGATGGAGAAGACAGATATGAATTGAAAATGTCCTACATCTTGGAAAGAAAGCACAATTCACTCTGAGAGCTGCCTTTAATGTCTAAACTCTTCCCCCTTCTCCACCTCTTTACACATTTAAGCATGCTTTTTCTCTCCCTCTACAACCCCTTCCCTCCCCCCTCTTCATTTTTTATTTCTTCTTTTAAAACCGCGCTGATGGAAGTCCAACAAATTCCATTGCGTTTGTGCCAAGTGGTGGGAATCTGGGTCAGTTTGGGGTCCTTACGCCCTCCCCCCAGCAGCTTGCCTCCCACGTCATCGAGCACAGCACATTTTTGTACTCTCTGGTGTCCCACAAAACGCTCTGGTTGCATTTCTGTTGCTGGGGTGAAAGTGCGTGTCTGAAAATGAGCCCAGCCAGGAATGTGCCCTCTGACACCAAGCAGACTCCTAATACCATAGTCGTGCCCTTCAAATGGGCTGCAGCAGGACCATGAAATAAGCAGGACGCAGGAGGCCAGGGAGAGCGAGCGGCCGATGTTTTATTGAGGTCAGGTGTTTACGGAAGAGCAGAGCTGAAGCCACCCATCTTTGTGCCGGGCTTTGGGAACTCGATGAATGGCACGAGTGGGAAGTGAGGGGGCAGCCCGAGTCTAAACCGTTCGCTGAGTCGGCTGTCACCAGCCCACTGGTGGCTGCGGTGAAAGAGCCCTGGGTGTTTATTTGGATATCTAACTATTGAGAGAAGACTGCTGGGAACTGGGCTTCCTCTCTGCTCCCTGCACCCTGCCCAGACTCCCTCTGTATTCACTGAGAAGGGTATAATTTCTTTTCAGACGGGTGGTCATTTAATTGTTTGCTCTTAAAGCGAAAATGTGGCTCCAATGTTGCACCAGGAACAGAGAGATATCTCATCCAGAATAGGAAGTTGTGCAAAAATAACATCCCCGTGAGACAGATAAGGGGTTTTGTCTGTAAAAACTGCGTGAAGCCTTATTTCCCAGGGAAGCCTCCCTGCTCTTCTCATTCCTTGCTTGATTGAAGTGTGGGATTCTCTTTTCTCCACTGGTCGTGAATTTAGAGGGTTTCTCTTTCATCTGGAAAGAAGATTGGGCATTTGCAGGCTTCTCGAGGCAAGGTCCTGTTCATTTCTGCTCTGGCACTGCCATGGCACCTCCAAGTCTCTGTCACATAATGACCCACGTTTAGTGGGCATTTCTACATGTGACAAGCCTCTTTGCTCCATGAGATTTCCAGCTGGGATGCAGGGGGGATGCCCACAGCAGTGAAGGTTCAGGGTGTGTAGGAAGTCTGGGCACAGCAGCTTGAATGAAACTAACCCTCTGTGCTTCAGTTTCTCAGCTGTAATACCCAACAACAGCTGTAATACCCAACAACAGCTGTAATACCCAACAGCAGTGCCTGGTTCAGTGGCCATCAATTCCAGCCAAACTGTGGGCCAGGTACAAACCTGAGGTCTTGGTTGCACCATTGACCAATGGTGTTTTGTATTTTTCAGTTTTGGGTTGTGTTTTTTTTTTTTTCATTCCCCTCCATGGACTTCCCTGAGAAGAAAAATAATTGGCAGTTTCAGCTGCCAGATGGTTCCAGTGTATGTTGGTAAAATGCACTTTTGCCTTTTGCCCCTCGCTCCACTACAGAACTGCTTGTGAAGGAAGCTGTGTCCCCTTGTATCATTTGCATGTTATCCATCAGGCGCCTCTGCATCTTATTTTGTAAATGACTCCTAAGACCATGGGTTTTTCTTATGTTACCTTAAAATCTTCCCTTCTTCCTTTCTTCCAGTTGGAGGTATGGCTGGAATCAAGCGTCCTTCCTCTGAACCTCAGGAACAGCCTTCTGGGAAGAAAGCTGTTTCAGAGCCTCCTAAGCCAGTGCCACCAAAACTGCCTCCTGCCCACCCGCCAGCCAGAGCTAAGCCAAAAGAAACCTCCCCAGTCACCACGGTAAGAGATGTGTTTTGGGGAGCTCTTTAAACCTTAAATCTGTCCAGTGAGCCAGAGAGTATTTTGCTCATTCAAGGCTCCTAGTGGTAAGGACTTAGTCTCTAAATTTTCTGCTCACTGTGGGGGATTTACTCCAGAGGTCTCGTTTCTGCACAGATTGAGGTGGGTGTCACTGGAAAGCCAGCAGTCAGAAGGGATTTATTTAGTGGCGAGTAGGACATGGGTGTCTTAAGATGTGGCTGTGCTGTTCCTAGATCTTGAGGGTGGAGATTTTTAACAGAAGGTATTGTTTTTGCTAGAAAACATTGATTAAATTTTTGGAAACAGTTTCAAAGCAGAGCAAGGGAAAAAACAGGGTGGAAGAAAGGAAGCTTCTTCCTCAAAAGGGTAAGGACCTTTCCCAGCTAATTCAAACCAGAGACCTTTGCACTTCAGTTTTCCCACAGGTGGACAAAACACCCTGGTCCTCTGGCTTTGTGGGAACAAGTCCCCCTTATTCCGTCCCTCTGAGAGCTGTTCCAGTTCATACGAACAGGGGCTTAGTGGGAGCAGGGATTTTCTGGACATCACTTCTCCGTCCTAGCCAGCTGGCTAGTGCATGGCCAGCTCTCGCTTACCTGGGAGATCCCTAGCTGTACGCAGGGCCGCGGTGCTGCCGGCTCACCCGCTGCGTTTCCCCACAGAAAGGGGTCCTGGTGGAGAGCGGGAACATCCCTAGCAGCAGCTGTGGGATCTGCGGGAACCACGTGCACCTGGTGCAGCGCTACTTGGTCGATGGGAAGCTCTATCACAGGAACTGCTTCAGGTACGGCTCTTCGGAGGAGTCTGGTTCCCTCGGGCCTGGGGGGAGAGTGGGGTGAGGCACTCGAGGTGATGGAGGATGTTTTTGTCAGAGTGGAGGCAGCCTGGGCCTGCTCTCGACCCGTGCATGGGGGAAACTCTTTGCACAGTTCTGTTTTCATCCACACCTTTCCTGCTCCAGGCCATGCTGTTGGCGGCTCCTGTTTTGGGGCCTGAGGGATGCGCACACAGGGTGTGCTCACTGCCAGTGTGGTGCCTTCACCCTCCCTGTGCTGGCAGTGGAATTGTGCCTGCACTCTCAGCTGTGTGTCAATGGCCTCCCAGTGCTGTGGAGGATGTTTTCTGAGACTTTCTTATCCACAGGTGCAGGCAGTGTTGGAACGTGCTTCTTCCTGGAAGCTACAAAGCTGGGCCTGAGCCTGGTACGTTCATCTGTACCAGCCACCAGCAGCCAGCCAATGTCCAGATCTCTGGTCTTCACAGCACGGAGAACAAACCTGAGAGCACCCCAGCCCATACTCCTGCCAGGGCATTCCAGAAGACAGCAGAACCCAAGAAATCGGAGCAGGTGTTGAAGAAACCCAGCCAGGAGGGCCTTGCTAATTCAACCAAGCCATCTGTTTCATCTTCTGGAAGCTCTGGCTTCAAAAGTGTAAATACTCCATGGTCCTCTTCACCTGTAAATAAACCAAATGACTGCAAAGGTACCCCGCTGGGAAATAAAACAGATCACCGTGAAGGTACCCCCTCAGGGCCTCTCTGGACAACCTCCACAACAAAAACAACCTCCACAACAAAAACACCCTCCACAACAAAAACACAGCAAGCCCGAGAAAATTTTTTTCGGTCGTTGGAGTCCTCCAGCAATAAAACCTCTGACGCTAAAAACCAAGTCCCTCCTCCTCAAGGCCCCAGTAAAACTGCCTCTGCCAGAACCACTACTGAGGTCAGTGCGGTGAATGCTGAGAAGGATCAGGCACGTAACCATATCATACAGGCTCTGGTTGGATCAAACACCTCTCCAAACAGACCAGAAGGACTCGGTTCGACTGGTTCCTCAGCATCCACGAGGTAAGTGCTGTTTCTCTTTCCCTCTTTACACCCAAGATAATCCTTGGGATAACTTTGAGAACTCCTCGCGTCCTTCTTCCCTTTTCCCTACCTGCTTTTGTGGCTGAGATTTAAAGACATATAGAGAGACTCATCCCAAGTCTTTGGAACAGAGGCCAATAAAAAGGTCTGTCCTTTCAAAAAGACTCACTAGGTTGTTCTTTTTTGCAGTGGCAAGTTTTCTCCCAGCACTCCTCGGTGGCAGAGACCGGCTCTGAAAGCACAGTCCAGCAAAACAGGGTACACAGCACTGAAACAGGAAAAGGTCACAGACCCTGCGCCCAAGAGTCAGGCTGCCAGCAAACCTGCTGACTCTGCGCACAAGCCACAGACAAAAAGCATCAAAGGTGAGGATGACTGATTCCCACACAGCTCTGCCTGGACACAGCGTGCCAACTTCCTGAGTTTCCCTTGGACCAGTACAGTCCATATATCAGTGACTGTTATACTTTTGTCTGTGCCACCACATAAGGGTTTTCTGCATTCTGGCGCTCAACACCCCTCCCTTTGTCCCTGTGTAATTGCTCCCTCTAGCATGGCAAGTTTTTTCTTCTCTGAGGATCTCCGGGTATTTGCAGTTGTAGTAGCTGTCGTCAAACGTTTGGGAATTATGGTGGATTTCACAGGCTTAGGTAGACTTTCCCAGACCTTGCCACAACTTCAGGATGATTTCGTGATTGCAGTTGGGGCTCACCCAGCCTCTTTGTCTGTTTTGAACTGAGCTTCCACCACGATGACTGAGCAGCAGGTTGAGGGTGGTGTTCTGGGGGGTACCCAGTGTCTCAACCACTTCCAGATGGCCTGTCTTTCTTTGGGCCAGAAGCAGTATCTGTCTGCGGTTTGCTGTGAGCTTGTGGCTTTTTTTCTGTCCCGCACTTCCTGCCCCATCCCTTGGTCTCTGGTTGTGTTCTAGTGCTGTTGAACATGCCTGTCCCTTTACACCTATGTTTCTGTAGCTGCAAAGGGTTTACAGCGTTTGAGCCAAAAGGGGTAAAATGCTACCGATGTTATTTGCTACCTATTGTATGTGAATCTGTCCCTGTTAAACTTGTTGAACCGGTGCTGGTTTGCTACAATAACATCATAGCTTCTACCCCAGCGCATGCCTGATCTCCTAAGGTCCTCCTGAGACACAAACCTGGCTTCTTTCTTTTTATTGGATCTGGTATTATCTTGCTATGTCCCTTCCTTTAGGAAGCACGAATGTTGGTGAAGACAAGTCCGAGTGCCCAGCAGAGTGGAGATCTCGGCTGAAGCCTGTGGCCATCAAGTGAGTGTCTTGGGGCTGGTGGGTCTCTGTGACAAGTGAAAGGGCATGTCCATGTCTGCAGCTGTGTTTGTTGCTGCAGGTCTGTGTGCATGCAGGAGGGAAGAGCTCCTGTGTTTCAATGCTTCTGTTTTCAACAATTTGATGGAAAAAGCAAAGGCTTTAATTTCTGGGGAGGGAGCACATATTTCAAATTGCTGGACTCTGATTAGAAAAGTGTGACCATCCCAGATGGAGATCCAGCCCAGGATGTCCGGAACTTTTCCTGTGGACCATTCTGCAAGAGGGACGGTTCCCTACCTTTGTCTTTCTTCTTTGCAGAGACCAAGGTGGCTCTAAGAAACCTCCTGATAACTCCCAGGTGGGAACAGGGAGCCCAGCACACAAGGAGACAAAGCCAAGTCCGTTAGTTGTCCCATCAGCAAAGCAGGACTCTGGTATGAAGG
This sequence comes from Pluvianellus socialis, assembly GCA_013400795.1. Classification (NCBI taxonomy): domain Eukaryota; kingdom Metazoa; phylum Chordata; class Aves; order Charadriiformes; family Charadriidae; genus Pluvianellus; species Pluvianellus socialis. The sequence goes on from VZTS01016805.1 coordinate 18,479, forward strand.
ATAGAAGCTTCGCCTTCATTTTGCTAGTCAGGCGGGGGACAGGCATTAGTGCTGCAAGGACCACGCTGGTGGAGATTGTGCCTTGCTTTCAGAGATTCTTGCTCTCTGCACCTGTTTTGCCCCTGTGATGCCTTTATTTGGAGAGCCATCCTTCCCCGAGGACACAGACTCGGTCTTCACAGGGTGTCCTTCTTCTGCCAGACAGCTAGCAAGATTTCGCTTACTCTCTCCTGTGTAAATGTGTAATGGTGAGAAATCTTGGTGATGGTTCCCAACTGTTTATTCTTCTCCTCCACTGTTCTCTTGTGCTCCGGCCTTGTAATCTCCCTGTTTCCTTTGGGCTTCCTTATCATCAAGAGAGGAGAACTAGGACTAGAAATGAAGGTGGCTAGTGGTGAGTGCCAGAGGTGGTGGGCAATAAAAGGATTTTTATGAGATGAGGGTTGAAATTTCTTACTCGAAACCTCTCTGTGCTTCTTAATCCAGGTTCATCTGGTGGATTTGTGAAGAAGAAGCTGATCCCCAGCTCAGATCTTATCAAGAGCTGTCAAAATTCAGCACAAGGCTGGGAAGACTCTGGGAGCCCTGCTAAGAAGGAGGAAGAGGGCAACCAGCTGAAGACAAGCACTACCATATGTAAGGTCTCTTAGTGTCTCTAAGTGCTGCAGCAAGTCGCTAAAGTTTTCCACTTGGATTGTGGGGCTTCGCTCTGCTCCCTGTCCCTGTCTTCCAGTTCAGGGGGCTGGGTGCCTGGAGAACAATTTGATCTTACCGTTACAGACCGAGGCAAAGGCGGCATTAAATACCTCAGCCTTTTCCTCATCCTTTGTCACTATGTTTCCTCCCAGCTTTAGTAAAGGATGGAGAGTCTGCGTAGTCCTCCTTTTGTTGCTAATCTATTTATAGAAACATCTTTTATTGTCTTTTACAGCAGTAGCCAGATTAAGTTCTAGTTGGGCTAGAAATTTCCTGCAACTATCCTGATGTTTGCTGCTCTCCTGTTTGCTCGGCTTGTTTGTTCTCCACTTTCCTTACCCCATCTGGCTCTGCCTTATCTGTTTGGACTAGCAGGTCCTCGCAGCAGGGCTCAGCCCTGACTCTGATGTTTGTCTCAGAGCAAGCAGGATGGGGCCCGGTGGCTCAGTGATCTCATGCTTCAGTATTTGTTAGCTGGTTCCAGCGTTGTCCTTAGCCTGCACCTCTGGGTCGTGGTTTGGGCCAGATTGGCCACCCAGGCTGAACAACAGATTTATTGGTGCCCAGCGTGGGCCAATCATGTTGTTTATTTTAAAAGTTTAGTATGCGTCCACTGCCATCATTTTCCCAAAACTTTCCATCTCCTTTTTCCTCAGCCTCAGCCGCAAGGTTCAGCATTACATCTTTCCTAGGAAGCGAGCTGTTAAGATAAGGCAGGCTGGTTTTATATCCGTCATTCATAAAGCTTAATAATTGCTCTTGGGGAGTGGCTGCTATGGGAAGCTTTCCCAGGAGTCTGCCCCCATCTTTCCCATCTGTGCAGGTCTGCCACCCGAAAAACTGTTCTCTTGCTGCTGTCACTTGACAGCCTGTGGATTGAGGACAGACTTGTTGCTCCTCTGGGTAGGTCTTTATCTCAGCACTGGAGAGCTGCTGCGAGCAGTCAGCTGCCATTCCTGCCCTTCAGCCTGTGCGTGTTGCGTGGGGCTGTGGATGGTGAGCATTTCTGTAGAACATTCATTCTCTTTGGCGTAGGTAGTGTTTCCTGTTGAGAAAGGAGGCTCCGGGGTTTTCTTGCCAACTGTCCTATTTCCAGTTTGCCGGCAAGCAGCCAACCCATCTTGTGTCTGTCAAGACAGAACTTGAGGATATCAAGGGATATTGGACCCTGAGCTGGTCAGGAGAGCAGCATTTCACTAGCTGTTTCTCTCCAGTGACCTTGGCCTTCTCACAATCAGAGGTGCAGCTCTCTGCCTTGGTTGGAGATGCTGCAGAGATCAGCCAGAAGGAGCCTGGACATGCTGGGCTGAGCTGGGACAGGGAGGTGTTGCTTGGGCAGCAGCAGACTGCCCAAGGCAGGCCAGGTCCTTCTTGGAGCAACCTTTAAGAGAAGTGCAAGTCGCAGGTAGCGTGCAGGGCGACAAACCAGCAGCATCCAGAGGGCAGAGTAACCAGCAGTGCAGGGGCAACACATCCAGCATCTTCTCCTTTCTAGAAAACACAAGCAAGGACTGGGCAAATGGAGAGGTGTCCTTGAGCTCCTCCTCGAGTCAGCACCGATTGCCAGAGACTCTCAGGGGACTGCCCTAGTCTGTCTGTCCTGTCTTTCTCCTTCTGTGTGCTGAGCCTGCACCACTGCTGCCTTTCTCACAGTCCTGCTTTTGGATACTAGAGTTTTCCTTCCTATCACATCATCCACGTGCGCCTCTGTTCCCTCTCTGTGGTAATTATCCAGCCCAGCCCCTCGGGTATCCGAATACCTCACACTCTTCTGTAGTTATCCTTGCAGCACAGTTGGGCAGAGGAAGCTGAGGCACAGCGGAACAAACACACGTTGCTTAAGGATTGATTTTAATAGGTGTCCAGGGCTTAAACAATGCTGTGTAGCGGGGCCTAAGGGACTTCTCACCTAGGAAGTGTTTTGTGGAAGGAATTGAACCTTAGTTTTCTGAGGCTTATGCTAAGGTCCCCTAGACCATCTTTGTTTCATCAGTATTTACTGATACTTCTTTGTACAAGAGCACTTAGAGGGGCCTTTTTCTTTATTGGTGTTTCCTGTGACAGTAACCCACTATTTCCATTCTGTCCTTTGGAAGCCTAATAAAGGTGGCTTTTGCCACAATAAGTATCTTGTGAGTTTTAACAGGATAATGGATGAACATGGAAGTCAATATTCTCAGGTGCAAGCTCCCAAGTCACACCTGAGTTAGGTGCCTGCCTGTGCCCTGGGGCTGCGAGTGGCACCCTGTGACCGGAGGGTGCCTGCAGACACATCTCTCACCTTAGTCACGATGTGTGTGTGTCGTGAGTGCCTTCTGTTGGGTGGCAGGGACCTGTTGTGCTCCCTGGTGGTGTAGGCACTGTCCCACACCACAAAAATATTTTAAGTTTGTTATGGCGTTTGGGGGAGTTTTTTTAATTTTTTTTTTCTCCCTTCTAGTTAAACCCTCTGCTCCGAAAATCATCCAGAGCCCTGAAGCAGTGTCCCCAACCAAGGTATGGCTGGAAACCAGGTGTAAGGGGAGCAGGCGGGGGTTGCTGGGTACCCTGCTGGAGTGCTTGCCCAAAAACAACTCCGTTTGTCTTATTGGGAGGGTTTATTTGAATTCCCAGGGAAAGGGTGAAAGGCTCCAGGGCAGAGACAAGATGGAGAGGCTGCTGGTTGTCTCCCATGCAGGGAGATAATAGAGGCTGGAATAAGACAGTGCCAAACAAAATGCTGGTAGATAGCCTCCCCCAGCAAAGGAGGAGGAGTGTCTGTGGATTAACGAGTGTGGGTAGATGTTATCACGCACAGTGAATGTATCGCAGTGCTGTACATTACAGTGGCCGCTGCTGTGTTGTGAGCAGCCAGCTCCGCGTCTCTGCTGACGTGGCCCTTCCAGAACGTGGTTCCTGATGTCATTTCCCATGTCTGTTGAGGCTGTGACCTCAGCAGGCAGTCTGAGGGCACTAAGCTGTATTTGTCCTATGCTTTTTTTTTTCCCTAGCTGCACCCAGACTACCTCTCTGAGGAGGAAATCCAGGAGAAGGTGCGTGGCATTGAGAAGCAGCTGGATGAGCTGGAATTGAAAGGAGTGGATCTGGAGAAGCAGCTGCGTGGTTGCGAAGGAGGTAAAGACAACCAGGGCCAGCTCTGTTATGGTGGGAAGGTGTCAAGTTCATGTCTTACCCCTGGGCGTTGTTGGCTCCGTGTCTAGGAACTCATGCTACATGTGAGACACCAGGTTGCCAAAGATACCTGGTAGAGCAAGATAAAGCCCTGGGAATTTTGAACCTCTCTGGCTGTTTCCTGACCTATTGTTTGAGCAAGGTCTTGCGTTTATTTGGCTGAAGATCAGGGAGTTTTGGGAGTGGAAGGTTGCTATTGATCTGGCTTTTGGATCCTAAGCCAGACTGTCTGTCAGCTGGCTGCGGTTTGGCAGGGCTCAGCCAGTTCGTTCAGAGCTGGGCGGCTGCGTGGAAGATGAGCTGGGTGCCCTGTGGCAGGGTATCTGTGAGCATCTTCCTTGAACCTGCAGGGAGGGATCTGCATCCTTTCACTCAAACCCACGAGTACCAAAGATGAGCTGTTTTCGTTTGAGGTGGCCTGTGGCTCATAAAAGTTACTCCAGGCTCTCCCTCAAGTGATTGTGTGTTCAAGCCAGGGAGACTGAACTGATGCAGCTTCTGAAGGAGTCTTGCCCTTCGTCTCCTTTGCAGATGAGTCTGAGGATGCCCTCATGGTGGATTGGTTCAAACTGATCCATGAGAAACAGCTGCTGCTCAGACAGGAATCAGAGCTGATGTACAAGTAAGTACCACCAGAAATTCACCCGTCTGCTCATGCCCTTTCCCTATGAGCAGCAAGCGGGGAAAGATAGGAAACGTAGCAGCCTAAAAAATAACGTGCCAATTGGTCGGGTGAGGGAGGGCTTGAGGATATCTCCGGGAGAACTGCCAGCATCCTGAGGTATTGGCTGATGGGCCTTTGAGCACTGATGGTGCCACACAGGGTCTGTGGTGAGTTTGTGGGGAGAGGAAGCTTACAAATATGACGGAGGAAGATTTCCCCTGACCCCCCCCGTGCCCAGGTGGTCGGCCGTGCAGAGGTGAGGCTTTAGCACAGTATGAGAAGGGTCCAGCCCTGGGGCGTGGAGGGGCAGTAACTCATCGCTTCTGTGGTTCCTGCCAGGATGAAACAGCAAAAGCTGGAGGAGCAACAGTGGAACATTGAGACGGAGCTGCGACATCTCATGAGCAAGCCAGGTAAGGACCAGCTGCACTGAGAATCCTGCTGGCCCCTGGCTGCGTGGAGCCCTCCACGCTGCGTGCCAGCCCCGGGATGTCCTTCAGAGCTGAATGACACTGCCAGCGACGGCAGCTTCACTGCCGGGTGTCCCCTGACTGCGCTGTGGGGCTGCCAGGTGCAGACTCCATCTAACGTCCAACCCACCTGCGCTTTCTGAGGGGATGTACGATGTGCCCCCTGAGCGTGAGGGTAACAAAATTTGGGCCTGTGAGAGGGCCTTGCTGGAGCAGGGTGGAGGCGGGAGCCACAGCAGGGACGTACTTGGCTACAGCTGTGAGATGGGCTTCTCTTGTCCTGTGCAGAGGAACTGAAGACACCCAGGGAGAAGGAGCGAGAGAAGGAGCTGCTGGAGTCGTACCTGAACACGGTCAATGATCGGAATAATATTGTGGAGTGCCTGGATGAAGACAGACTCAGGTGAGGGCCCTCAGATGGTGAGGGATGAGCGAACACCAGGGATGATTTCCTCCACTGCCCAGGCTGTAGTGGTGGATGAATGGCTGTAATCCAGACTTCTGCTCCATGAGAGGTGGGTGGTGACCTGTCACCAACCATCTTGTCCTAAATCCTGCTGCCATGGCTTCCTTGGCAGCTGGTAGAAACTGAGAGCAGGGCCGCAGCCGCGTTCAGTGCTCTCTCAGGCTAATGCTGCTCCGAGGACAAGGGCTGTGAAAGTGTAGAAGGCTGGGGAAGAGAGGGGAGAGGCTGGAGCCCGGGAGGATGGAGGCAGCATGGGAGCTGCAGGAAAACTCTGGGAACATGAAGCCAAGAATGTGTTTGTCTGATGCAGCAAGTGAAAGAACAACTGTAGCTGAGAGTTGGATCCTCCCCCACGTTCAAAGGAAGACTGCTGTGTCAAGTAGCTGGATTTGTGCCTCCCGTTGCTGAGAGCAGCCTCTGTTTCTTGACCTCGAGGCACCGACTCCAGCTGGAGGATTCTAGTAATGCCCAGGCTTTTGGCTCTGGCCTTACCCAAGCCCGAGGAGACAGCGGTGCATTTGTTCCTGACTGTGACGAGACACCTACTGGTGTCTCAACCTTTATTCGTCTCCTGGGGTGTGGTGGTGTTTCACAACTCATGAACTGGAGTGATTCATAGGCCAGCTGGGGGAAGGGCCTCCCTGCTGCGCGCTGGACTGCCACGGTCCGGAAATCCCCGCGCAGGGCCTTGATTTCAAGGGAACGAGATGCAATTTGCTCATGTCTAGGACTCCTCTAACTGATTGGGGTTTTTTCCTGCGTGCTTCTCAGGGTGTGCTATGGAGGTTGGTCATTTCCGACTGGGGGTATAACAGTAGTCCTTGCATGGGTTTTGGTGTCTACCACCTTGTCATGAAACACGGCAAAGTTTTCTAATGCCACGCTGTTCCATTACAGAGAGCAAGAGGAGGACCAGATGTTGGCAAACATGATCCAGAAGTTGGGTAAGGGTCCTTTCTACTCTTGTGGAGCAGCACTGGGTGGCACTGGGGCTGTGGGTCTCAACCTGCTCTGTGTCTGCTCCTTCTCCTGCAGATGGATCTCTTGAAAGCCAGGAGCCAGACAAGAAGAAGAACAAGTTCCGCTTGTCCAAAATATGGAAGCAGAAAAATAAGAGTAAAGCTCAGGAGTGATGTTCCTTTGCCGATCCGCCCAGAGACGGGCCATCAAAGGAATGTTCCTTCCTCACTGCTGCTTTTCTGGAGTCATGCAGGACTGTGATGAGGCTCCTCTCCTGACACGGAGACTGCATGTTTGCGGACAAAATGGATGGTGTGAATCCCCTCTGGCCCTGGTATGGGGCCCGAGGACGCCCTTCCCAGAAGATGAACTTTTGAGACTCTTTTCCTTCTTTGGATCTAGTTCAGAGCTGGCTTCAGCCTCACTGGCAGCTCAGGAGGGCAGAGCTCAATTTGCCCCTCGGGTGATTACCACCCTGAATGCAGGAGCGTGGCACTGCACGTCACCCCACGGTGCCCCACTCACGTCAGCCAGGGCTGCACCAAGGACACTGCGCTGGTGTGCGAAAGGGCCGTTCTCCCTCCCTTCCTCCCTCCCTGCCTGTGCTGTGGCTCCTCGGCCGGGATCAGAGATGCGGAGAAGGGAGGAGCTGTGGGGCAAGAGAGATGGAGCGTCTCTCCCTTGTTGTGCCAGCGCAGACGAGCTGCCGGCCACGCAGCGGAGGGGAGGCAGAGAGCAGAACCACCTCTGTGCCTCTGGGGTGGGATGTCCTAGACCCAGAGCGATTTCAGCAATAGTGCTCTGTTTCCAGACCTCCTTTTTGGGAGGTGCTGCAGGCTGGTTTCTCAAAGCCATGAGAGGTTGCTCGCTGCTTCATTCCCTCTGTGGGGGAGATTCGTAGCGTCTTTCTTTCGCTAGCAGCACAGTGAAGCAGGGTTTTCATTGCCTGTGGCCCATCCTGCTGAAGACAAACAGAAGTCTTCTTTTAACAACCTGGTGCTAACTGGGAGCAGAAGGGAATTAATGGGTTTGCCTCACCCTCCAGTCTTCTATGTAGGACCAGCATTTCATCTCCTGAGGCTCTGTCCCTGGACAGCCAGCGCCCTCAAGGGGTGCTGTCGTTCACCGTGGTGGGACCAGGAGAGTATGAGCAAGTCCTGGGCTGTTGCCAGGGAGCCTTTCCGCTCTTCCCTCAATCCTGAGTGTCTGCAGCCAGACCCCTGCCCTACGTGGCAGCATCCTCTCTTCCCAGTCGATTTGGGGAGCAAGGATGGAGATGTGCAGGGAAGGATGAGAATAATTCATGATGCGTCGAGCTCTGGTGTGCGTGCATTTCCCTGCCCTTCCCTCCTCCAGGCCAGGTACTTTGAGGTTTCTCCGGGTCCTGTTCTCCAGCAGGGCCTGGGATTTTGCAGGGGGGAGGTTTGCTGCCCGCTGTGCCCGCTGGCAAAGCAGAGGCGATGCGTCCCTCACCCACGAGGTGGCAGTGGGACTCTCTGTCCCCGGCAGCCGCCCTGGGCACCGCGGGGTGTGCGCCCGAGGGGGCGCCTGGTGCCCGCAGCCTGGCCCGTGTGTGTGGTGTGTGTGTGCGGTGGGTCCGCCTGTACCTGCATATGCTTTTGTCCAATAAAGAGCTGCTGGAGCAAATCTTAAGAGTCCCAGCACCAATTTGGAGGTGGGTTCCTGGGGGTGGGTTGCCCTGGTCGCTGCCAGCGCTGAGGATCCCTCTCTGGAGCCGTGAGTGGTCGCGGGAGCTGGGAGTACCTGTGGTGGAGAAGCTCCTCTGCCCAGAGCTCGCAGACCAGCTGCAGGTCTGGGAGAGCAGCAGCGCCGAGAGAGTTCTCGGTGATTTCGTTTACGTGTCGGGCTCCTCCCGGCTCTCGGGTGAGTGCGTTTTCCCCTTGCTGCTGTAGCGTCACACGCATCCCCCCGCCTTGTGGGACCCTGGCGTCGCCAGCAGCCTGAGGGAGCAGAGAGCTGCCTGCGTGGTGTTGGTGACCCACACGGCTGAACCGGGGTTTCATCCGGCGAAACGCCGATGGGAGCGCTGTCACCATTCGCTTTGCTCCGCGCTGGCCCAGAGGGCAAGGCCAGCTGTTTCTGGGGACACGCTGATCATAGGGGCTGGCGTGCTGTGCCTCACATCCCTGTTGGGAAGCTCCCTCTTTCCTGGGGCTGTGTGTAGAGATGAGGGGAGGGAGGAAGACCTGGGCATTAGCAGCAAATCCCCGGAATTAAACCAGCCTGCGTGGGCTGCCGGCTGAGCAGGAGGGCGCTGAAACCACCTCTGCTGAAGGAGGGAAATGAATTGGCCCTGGTGAGCGAGTCCCCCTCCTACAGCCGTCCCAGGCTGTCCTTACTGCTGGGCTTTCATCTTTTCGGGCTCGGATTCTCCACCCTCGAGAAGTTTAGTCTGTATGGATTTGGGGGTGGCAGCGTCGTCCAAACTCATCCAATCCTTCCCTCTCCAGGAGCCACGGGGCAGTTTAACCTCTGCCCAGCTTGGAGGCAGACAGGGGGTGGGTCCGTGCAGGAACAGCATCCCAAGGTGCTCGAACCACAACCCCTGGGGCGCTGCATTGGCCGTGGGCACGTGGTTTCACCTGCTGCAGGCTTTGCTTCCCTGCGAGGGCTGCCCAGAGCAGTCGTGCCTGCAGGCTCCGTGCTTGCCCGACTCCAAGAAGAGGTTTTGAAGGGAAAACTTCGCTGCTTCTCCCATCTGGAGTCTGCTGGAGATGGTAACCGTGGCCTTGGGGACATGAGGCTCACCGGGAAGCGCTCTGGGGGTGTAAATGGTTTAAGTGGTCTCTGGGTCGAGAAATATTGAGGGGGGGGGGGGGGGNGGTCAAAGAGAGGGGGGGGGGGGGGGGGGGGAGATAGAGTCCCAGCCTTCCTCGCTGCCGGGAACGGGGGGTTGTGGGCTGGTGTGAGGCTGACTTCAAGGCTGACCTCAATTATTTCTACACTAAAGACGAGCGGATAAATAGTGGAGCAGAGATCCAAAGGGATCCTGCCCAGAGACCCCAACTCCTGTCTGCGCTGCTGGAGCGCTCTCTGGTCATGGCCAGGGATTACCGGTACCGAGCCCGCACACCCCAACAGCCGCTGGGTGTGAGGATGAGGGCAACCCACCTTGTTCCTCCTTCCTCTACCTTGAATTTGGGACTCGAAGGATGTGCATTTCCACCGCTGTCCTGATCCACAGCTTGAAAGGAGCCCTAGACAAACTAAGCCGTTGGCGAAGGTGGAGAAAGGGAAGGGCTTTTTTCCAGCTGGCTGCTTTCGGCTAAGCCGATTCCCCCGCCTGACCCCCATTTGCTCTCCCAGTGCAACCGGCTTTGCTCGCCCCGTGGAAGTGCTCCAGGAGGCAAAGCAGGAGGATTTGGCCTTGGGACTGGGCAGGAAGGGAGGCGTTGGGGAACCAGCTCTCGGCTGCCTCTCCATAGCGGTCACCCCTGGGTGACTGGGCAATCCAAACACCCGCCTGTAACTGAACAGGAATCCCATTCCTCTCGGTTCTCCACAGGAAAGGACTGTCTGTGCTCTGCTCCAGCCCTATCAGAGGCCAAGCCCAAGGTCAGGCTAGCAGGGGTTGACCAAGCTTCCCACTCATTTCTTGGAGGCATCTGGTCGGGTTCATGGCCTCACCAGCTCCTGGATACCCAGTGTGCTGGTGCTGCTGGGTTTCTTAGTAGCTGAAGATGGGAGCAGGGGGCTGCGTCCCCGAGCCTCTGCCATTTCGGAGGCTCTCGGGGGTCCTTCTGCAGGCTTGGGGTGACGGGGAGGCCACCGCCTGCTCCAGGCTCTTCAAGACTTGCAGGCGACGCTGCGATTAGGCTGTGTGTGTGTGTGTGTGTGTGTGTGTGTGTCTCGCTCTCCCTCTCTTCTGCTGTTTTCTTTAATTACAATCTTGGAGGTAATTTCTGACGCATCATTAACAGTTCTGAGTAAACAAGGGGAATTCTCCAAATTATTCGCCATGAGCACAAAGGGAAATTGGCTTTCATCGTTTCCCTCTTCATCCAAGGAAGCGGCTGATCTGCAGGAGGCGCGGGGAGGAAGGGAGCGTCGTGGCTGCCCTCGGATGCCTCGACTCAACTCAAGACAGAGCAGCAGCCCCTCCAGTTTATCCAGCTGACCGTGAGGCCGGCGCTGCCTCCAGCTTTTTGTCCCTGCTGCCGAGCGAAGCGGCCGGGGCTCGTTGTGGTTGGGACTGTAAGTTGCAAAGTGCCTCGTGCCTCTGAGAGCTTTGGGTGCCGCTTTTGAGCGTTCACCTCCCACATCCAGCTGGAGGAATTCGCTGCCCGAGTGGCTCGGGAGACAGGACGGACCAAAAGCATCCTCCAGGCTGCGTCTCGGCGTGGAAGGTGACACCCTGGTCCTTGGCTGTCGGGCTGAAGGGTGATGCCTGAGGCCAGCGCGGGGTTGGGAAGGGAAGGATGGAGCACTGATGCGGAGAGACTTGGGGCACGGGGAGCTGGGTTTGCTCCGAAGCAAGAACTCGGAGGGATGCTGGCGCACCCCACGCCAGCAGCAAATACGCCTGGTGGCTGGGGTGGGAGGCGGTGGCTGGAGAGGACCTCTAAGCTGGGAGTCCATGGGAGGGCATTCCGGCCCCGTGCGGGGCTCGAGGGAAAGGGGCTTCGTTAGAGGGGTGGCACGAGGACTGGGAGGAGGCAGTGGGAGCACCCGCACCCCTCCCCGCGCCGTGCTCAGCGCTGACAGCCCCTTCGCCCACGCTCCGGCGCGGCGGCAGCGCGTCTGCGGTAGCAACCGAGGGAGCGAAGGTTATTTATATTCATGTTGCAGCTCTGCCAGCCGTGACTCTGTTATCTGCCATGCATGAATATTATTTGAATACGGAGTTTGTCGTGACTATTCTTCCGCGTGAAACGAGGGATTTGCTGTGGGATGGGAGCCCTCCCTCCGGCTGTCAGTCAGGAGGGGTTTCCTTTTCCTGTCTCGTTGGAAGCCGCGTCCCCAGCAAGGTGAGACAGTGGACACTTTTTCTCTTGTTAATATCCATGTCTAATCTCCTCTCAGAGGGGCCCTTTGTCCTAGACTGTAGCCAAGATGAGTAATTCAGGGATAGATGAGACGCTATAATTGGTTTGTGACAAATTAAAACATTTTTCCTTCGGAGCTGAGAGCAGGACTGTGGTCTGGAGCTGTCAAGCGTCACAGGGGAGGGCGATTTTTGGAGTAAGCGCATTGCAAATTGGCTCCAGATACGCCTTGGAGTCTGAAATTAAACTCCAGCTGGTGACTCTTCTTGGTTGGGGTTTTATTTTAGGAGGCCCCAAAGGGAACGTGTGTGGGGAGGGAGAGCCTGATCGATAAAGAGAATGTGACTTTTTCTGCTTTTTTTGCGTTGTGCGATGAGCTGGGGACCAGCACGAGTCGGGGTAGGAATCCTGGGGAGCACCCAGAGCTGTGATGGGAGAGAGCGGCTCAAGAGCTGGAGCCCACCATTGCCTGCCTTTCCTCCGTGCTGCTCTTCACGGCTCCTCCATCCCATCCCGGTAGGGAAGGGCCATAACGGAAAGTTGCAGCTCACACCATCTCTTCCCCGTGGTCGCGGGTGGGTGCCAGGTACAGAACCTCCTTGGGAGCTGCGTGCTGGTCCTTGCCCTGGAATACTTGTTTTCCTGGGCTAAGGAGAGTCCCTCACCTCTACCGGAAAAACAGGAGGCCACCTAAAAGTCGGGAATGCAGAGGTGATCAGGGCAGACAGGTTGATGAAGTGCTCGGTTTGACCCCAAGGTGTTTATGAGCTGATTTTGGGTGAAGGGATGGAGGTAGGAGGAAAACCGACTTCCTGATTGCAACTGCTCGGCGCTGCTAGTGGAGAGCGCTACGGCAGCGGCATCTCCAGCTTGCGATGAAGATGGATGGAGAATGAAGGCGTGCGCGGGTAGCAGGGTTGGTAAGGACGTGGGTCTGTTAAAAGAGGCAAGAGGAGTCACCATATGGGCTGGTTTGTGTGTAAAAGGCGGTGGGGAAGGAAGCTGTGAGACGGGAAGGGTGGACAAAGTCCAGAGGACAGAGGTGTCAAGGCTGGGCTTTGCCAAACTGCGGAGACCACAGGCAGGTTCAATATGGGAATGGGTCAGATAAGTGGAAACGAGGCCTGGAATTGTTTTTCTCAAGATTTTGTATCTGGTACTGAAGAAAAAGGAGGTCCAAGGAAAGGCTGCTGTGAGTTTTCCAGGGGGTCTGTGTCTCAAAGTGAAGGAGACGGTCTGGAAGAGAAACTTGTAGGTGTCAAAACAGGAAAGCACAAAGGCTGTCGGGGAGTTGGAAGAGTTCAGACCCTGGAGGTGTCGGGTGAGGAAAGGAGGAGGAGATCTGGGCAATCCTAGGTACGAACTAGCAGTCCAGGATGTCGGGGTGATGGTGACGGGGAGCCGGAGGCCTGGGAAGGAAGGATCACGGGATCTAGTTTAGCAATGGGAAGTGCATAGATGCAGCAAATCCTGAAAGGCAGGATCAGATGGTGAGCTGTGACTGGTGTCGCTGGCATTAAGACGTTAGCTAATCCGGTTTAAGGGGATAAGCCCAAGGAAAACTGTGGAGACCTAAATTGGAGCTTGTCACTCTCCTGTGGAAAGCAGAAGTGTGGAGGAGGAGGATTTGCTGAACGAGCCCCTGGATGGTTGGTCAGAAACAGAGGGCGCTGTAAGAGGGCTGTGGAGATGAAGGGTCAGGAGGTCTCGGGTGGGAAGGAATGACAGGAGTCACCGAAAGCTGCCTCGGGTAGAGAAGCCATTAGCTGTGGCAAGGAGAGGCCATGGGAGGACAGCCTTTTGAGGGGTGGCCAGGGCAGAAGATGATCTAGGGGATGTGGGAGGGAAAGGGATGGGAGAAATCAGGGAAAATCTGCTTAAACAGAGATGCCTGTGACTTAGCGCAGTGAAGGGTCTGCCGTAGTTCAGAGTTCACACTCAATTTTACTGTCTTTTCTTACTGTGTGATGTTGTTGCAATAGGATAGATAAGTCCAATTGTCTTGCTGCTGAGGGTAAAAGAAGCGTTTAGCGGCACAGTTTTTATCAATATTGCTGGAAATATTTCAAGAAAGAGGCAGGGGAGGCACTGAGAGTTCGTAACTGGAATTACAAGTTCTGGAAGAAATCACTGGTCTAATTTCAGTCCATACCAGCAGTTTGTCCAGGAGCCTTCTGGACTGCACAATCGCGCTTCCAGGAGCTGACCTACAGCCCGTCCTGCTGGTGGAACTGGTAAGGTAGCAGCGAATCTATAGAAACGCAGCGATTATGGTCTGGGAAGCTTCTACGATGCATATCAAAGCCAGTGTGTGAATTGCGTAAGTGTGATGTAGGTCTGGCACTAAAGTGATAAGAGTCATATCAAGGGAATAACTTAATTAACCGGTCTTGATCAAAGAACTATATGAATTCAATAGCCCAGTTTTCAGCACTAAATGATGAAGTTTAGAAAAACTGTACTTGACGCAATTATCAATTTTCCTGTCCGAGGAGCTTTGAAGTGGCATTAAGAAGGGACAGTGCGTTGTTCCGTTTAGGACAACTTGCTCCCTCCCTCAAGTGGTCAGGAGGCAGAGGGGCTCCCTCTCCTTTTCAAGTGCTCGTTTGAAATGGTCTGAAGCGTAATAAACGCGGGATGCCAAGGGGAACCGTATCTTGGCTTTCACAAGTTAATTGTTTCCAATGGTGTAAATCAGGAACAAAGAGCTGTCCTTTCCCTGCCAGCCAGAAAAAAGGGGTTTAATTTCCCTATAGCTTTCATTTTGCCCAGGATTTTAGTGGGGAAGCGGTCCCGTTTAACTTCCAATGGTCCCGGACCTTTTGGTCCCTCTGGCATGTCGACCTGGCTGCGGGCTGTTCAACCAAGATGCTGCGTACGAGAGCAAGGAAGGAGTTGGGCTGTAGAAAGGCTTCTAGAAGTCTTCAAAATACCACACGCCACCTGTGTTCATCCCATTTGGATGTGTCTGTCTGTGCCACAGCGTCTGGTGTCGATCCCACAAGTTGGATTTCGGTGCTGAACAATTCTTTGGGCCAAAGAGGGGGGGAAGTTTCTGGCCAGCCTGAACCACAGTGGTCCAGGCTTGGACATTTTGTTCACCTGAGCTTTTTCTTCTCGACGGGTCCCTCAGCTGCCAACTCAAACGGGTACTGGAGTTGGGTTTGCACCTTGATTAACCAGCGCCTAGGAAATGCTGATTACTCTCTGGAGGAGATACGCAGATGACACAACTCACTCAAGCTCGAGGGGGAGGATTTGCCCCTGGTACAGGATTGATGCACCCGAATCTGGCTGCAGGGAGGGGAGGGTGTGCGAGTGCTCTGCAGGGTGAGACCATCCCAATCCCCTCCTGTGAATTCCTCATCGCCAGTGATAAAGTCAATGCCTCACCGCTGGGTCAGAGAGGGAAGGAGGTCCTCTGCTAAAGGGGCACCAACCCGTGGCACAGGTCAAGGGACAAACAATCCTGGGACGCGGGGTTATATTGCGTCTGATGTTTCTTTGTTTTGTCAATGTTAGCAAAAATAATTAAAAAAAAATTTTTTTAAAGAAAATTCAAATGCTGAAATATCATGAGGAATCATAGCGAGAGGCCTGTTCTGCAGAGGGGTGGGGGTTTAATGGATTTTCTGAGCAAAATCTGGCTGTGTTATTTGGTCCAGGACGAACAATGGTGTCACGGTTAGTCAATGAGCGGTTTGGCTGATGAAATCCACCTCGTTACGGAAGCTGAGGTTCAGCCTCTGCGTGACTTCGCAGCCGTTTCAAGGGCGATGGGGAGGCTCCGCGAGTGCCCCGCTCCGTTTGCTGGTGGCTTCTCTCCCCTCCTTCGTGTCCCGCTGGTGTCCTGCAGACTCGTCCTTCTGCTTACGTGGCGTTGCTTTCCCCACTGTCACCTTGGCAGACCCCAACCAGGTCTTCCAGAGAGGCGGGCCGATGCATTTGGATACACCTCCTGGAAAAGGATACCTAAACCTCATTCATCCATCAGTAACAGTGATGGGAGAAAAGTCCTACTGCTTCCAGCCGCTGCTACCTTCGGACAGACTTCCCTACTCTTCTCCATCCCCTGGGCACTGTGTCCTTTCCACCGGTGAGTACCTCATTCCCAAGGCAGGGAGAGCTGGGGATGTGTCGTGTCTGCCAGGTACGGTGTGAGGCTGCTGGGAAAAGCTGAGGAGCCTCAGAAAAGCCCTTGGGAAGTTGAGGATTATTTCAATTTCCTTACAGCTCCGGGACTTCCCACTGCAGAAAACAGGTGGACTTTGGTTTTGCTCTCTGAAATGAGGTGGTTCCTCCTCCTGGGCAGAAAGAGGGAATGATTTCCAAAGGCAGCAAACCTAAAGTCCGCTCACTTGGGTCTTCCCCAGAGCAGGACCCAGCGATGGAGGTGGGATGCTCGGCTCTGCGAGCCACACCGCTCGTTTTTCTCCGGGAGCTGGAAGAAGCTGGGTGCTGGTAGCCGGGAGGCGAAGCTGCAGCTGGCCATGCCGGCTCCGAACAGCGAGGGCAATTAGAGATCAGAAGAGCTGGGGTGGCTTCGTCACATTTCCCTGCTGCCGTTCTGGAGGTGATAATATAATTCATATCAGAAGAGTTAGTGGGCTGAAAATGAATTGAAGAAATCAATCCAGAGGGTATAAATGAATTAGCATGTAAATGAGGACACTTGCTCTACATAGTTTAATATTGCCTGCAGCTGTAAATAATTCCAGGGATGGAATCAAAAGCCGCAAACAACTTCATTTTTGTGCTCCTCCCCCGTCCGGGAGCACCTGCAGCTACGACCGACCCACCCTTGCAGAATCATGGCATTGCAAGGGAATTAAAGGCGATGAGATGTGTACACGGGTTGGGTTTTTTCCCCCGCTTGGCCATTATTTACAAGGCGGCTGCTCCTGGTTCCGCGCACCAAGTCGCTGTCTGTGCCCGCACGGGGCGGCCGGGGGAGGCAGGGCACCGGCTTGCGGTGGGATCTCGTGCAGGGTGTCTCCTGGTCACCCCGTGGTGGGTTGACGTGCGTGTGAAACAGCAATTTCTCACCGAGACCTGCAGCATGAAAGGCCTCGATTGGGGTGAAGGACGTACCCCTGCTGGGGCGTCTGAGGGTGGGAGAGGCGGGTGCCCGGAGACCGGGATCCAGCCCCGGGGGGGCGGCTGATAAAATAAAAGGGTGTTTGGAGCCGTCCGGAGAGACGGCATTGCCAGGAGAGATGGAAACCCGTTTGCACTAGAAGCAGGGTGGGACTGTGAGTGCTGCCGGCAGCCTGGAAAACGGGAAGAGGCGCAGAGCCGGGTCATTCGAGTGGGGAAGGAGCCGGAAAGCCCCTTGACGAGGGGCAACTGAGGGAGCACAGCTTATTTCACCCAACGAAATGAAGGCTGAGAGGAGATGTGATTGCGCAGGCAGATAAACACCAGGGAGGGAGAGGAGCTAGTTAAGCTAAAGGCCAATGTTGATACCAGAACATGCAGATACAAACTAGTCATGAATAAATTTGGGAGGGAAATGAGATGGAAGTGTCTAAGTGCCAGAGCAGAGACTATGGGTGAGCGCTGGAGAGTCCACACAGCCGGGCTGCTCTTGCACTGGCGTTTGACTGTAAAACAGGATTACAGGAGCAGGTCCCTCGAGATCAGGCAACTGCGTTTCGTGATCCGGGAAGTCCTGCCTGTTGCCAAAAGCGCCTTTAATATTCTGGCAGGGGAAGGATACGGATCTGAGGAGGCCATGTGTCTCACTGAGCGACTCCAAGAGCGGTTGTTGAGAGCTTTTGGAGTGGTGCTGATGACAGGAGGTTAAAGATGATCCTCGACAGTCTTTTATCAGTGCTTCTCTCTTGTTTTTGACACTGACGGATCACTGAGTTCCCTCTTTCATCAGGTTGGAGTTTCAGGTTCTGCACTAACTAGATCTCCCAGGTGGACTGGAAACACTGATTAAGATGGATAGAGTGAAAGCAAGTCCATTAAATTGTTAATAAAGAATATTACACACATACCTTAATCTGCAGCTAGCCTGACACTTTATAAAAGTACATTAGGATATAATCCAATTGAAGCCACAATATCGAGAACATCTTATCTCATCACAAATTGAAATTATATCATATTCCTCATTTCTTAAATTAAAAAGCTAAAACCTTTTAGTTTGCTCTCATATGCTTGTGTAAAACTTAATCAGTGGTTTTAACAACATTATTTTTCAATATGGGCCATTTCTGCTCTCATTTATTTACAAGAGAGAACTTCCTGGTAGGAGAAGTGATTCAATTTGCAGGAGGATACATCAAGCACTTAAGGATTTTGTAGGGATTGATTGATTATTTATCGTGTTATCTTGCCTGGAGACGTCCGATATGCCTGTGCTTTTGCTATCTCTCATTCCACCTAATGCTCTTCCTTTGCATCTCGCTCCCCTCCGGTGCCAAGGGCGCTCTTCCCGCGCGCGTGTGGCTGCACGAGAGTGTTGGAGGAAGAGGGGGTCAGGGAAGGCAAGGCTGAGGCTGCCTCTGCTGGGATGAAGATGCTGGACTGGGCAGATAGGAGAGATTCATTTCCCTGGAAGATAGCACAGAGGTAAGAGAGGTTAAAGGGTGGTTTGAAATCCCGCTGGATTTTAACCGCGGGCTGCAGCGCTGCTCAGATGGAGCTCTCTAAGTACATCAAATATGTCCTGCCTCACAGAGGAAGGAATTGGGGCACAGGGGGACCGTATGGTTTGCTGGAAGTGCCCCCCCGGGAGCAGAAAACATCCCTGAAGGGCCATCAGCCCTGGTTGGTAGCTGGCCACCTCAGGCCACACTTCCTGGGTGAGCCATAAACGCCTTCAAGTTGCCCAGTGAAGTGCTGGATGATGTCTGGGTGCCTCTGCGGGGCCACGCTTCCCGCTGAGCCCAGCTGTCCCGGTGACGCACTGCCACCAGCTTGTCCAGGGCTCTGCAAAGCTACCGTTGTCCCTGTGCTTGTGATGGACCTGGAGACCCAACAAGGCCAGGCTTGGGGTGTGGAGAGGAAGAGGCCACCTCTTCATGCCCCAAGGAAACTGCTCTCGTGGCAATGGCAGGGGGTGCTCCTTGTCTTCGGTTGCCTTGCTGCCAGTGGTGGCACGTCCTCCATGGAGGTGTTGAGCCCAAGGCCGAAGGGGAGGTACGCACGGTCTCCATTTGGAGGGAGAATGTCCCCAGGAGCCCTGCAAGAGGGCTGCAGCTTGAGCTTCATCTTGAGCGTTGGTGCTTTATGGTGCTGTGGCATGAGCAGGTAAAGGAGGGATGCTGCCCATGGAGGCTCTTGGCCTCACATCCCTGGTGGGGCGCTGGGGCATTTGGGTACAGCAAGAAAGAAAACTTTTTTGATTCTAACCAAGAAAACCATGACAGCAGAAACTCCAACAAAACCCTCAAGTGTTTGGACCGTGGTTGTCTTCCTGGCAGGGGCAGGCACTGGGATCAAGGGCATGTGGGGTTTACTGTTTTCACTGCCGCAGATTTTGGCAAGTTGCTCTCCCTGCCATAGTGTTCCCTGAGCAGTTTGAGCTTAGCTGGGTTTATTCTTTTGTTAAGTATTGGAGTGCAGGAATTGCTCTCTTCTGGTGAAAATAAATACAGAAATCCTGAAGCATGACTCCAAAGAGACGTGAGCCTGTGAAAAAACCTCATGCTGGAAATAAGGTACTTTTGGTTTGTCTTCCTTTTGCTTTCTGGTCTTCCCTGTTGTAGGGATTGCATTGAAATGACAAACTGGAGAGGTTTGAAAAATGGAAACAGTCCCCTGACTCCAGGAGCTCAGGCTTAAATATCAACAAATACCTCAGGATGCACTCGTGCATGCTGGTGGAGCAGCTGACTCGGCGAGTGTGGAGGTGAAGAACTCCAGCGCCTCGCAGAGCCCCGCCGTCCCGATGCGCTGAACCCAGCGGAATACGTATCCGTGTAGGATGATCCATGTGCGCGGGGCCCCGCAGGATCAGGGCCAAGGTTTGCAAAGTGCTGTGAGATGCTTGGCTGAAAGGGACTACAGAAGCGCAAAGTATTACTTTTTCATGATTACTGCAATTGCTATCCTTGGGGCTGTCCAAATGTCGTCGTTCCAAGTGAAAATATAAAACCATCCTGGCACGTTTCTT
This sequence comes from Pluvianellus socialis, assembly GCA_013400795.1. Classification (NCBI taxonomy): domain Eukaryota; kingdom Metazoa; phylum Chordata; class Aves; order Charadriiformes; family Charadriidae; genus Pluvianellus; species Pluvianellus socialis. The sequence goes on from VZTS01016805.1 coordinate 38,040, forward strand.
TTTTGTGTTGTGATAAATAGAAATGCAGGAGGGGGAAAAAAAAAATAAAAATCTCCTCCTAACAGCGAGAGAAGGAAAGCAGTCCCTGTGCAATTTGTTACACATCTCATATGTCTCTGACTGCTAGCTGGAGAGATATTTAGAGGGAGTATTTAGCAAACCCAGTGCACAGCCTCTGGAGTACCGGCTTCTGCTTTGGTCCATGCTTGGTTGAACCTTTACAGCAGCTTTATGCTTTTCTGACACAGCATTTCAGGAGAGGCTTTGATTCTGGAGGATGCCAACTGCGCCGAGTGGGGCTAAGATGATTAATCAAATTATTTGAAGGGTGTTCGCCAGAACTGGGAAGTGACCAGTCTCTGTCCTAATCTCCGGATTGAGATGTCAAGCCGGCCTCCAGCTTGGAGAACTGAGCTCGCCAGGAGGCAGAGGGTGGAAAGAAATCCCCGGCAGCGAATATCCTGGTGGGGCTGCCCATGGTAGGGAGGGATTCTGGCTATCAGGGGGCTGTGGGGTGGTGCTGCGAGGCGGGCCGGGTGAGGCTGGGGGGCTTTGCCCATCAGCACGGCCAGACAAAGCTCCTCCAGCTGCTACGGAGCAGGAATAAGGTGATGGCTGTGCCTCAAGCTGCCTTTCTCCCACTGGGCTGCGGGGAAGGAGGGGGAATGGCCGGGATGTGCTGCGCTCCCGCAGCTCCCGACCAGCCATGGGGTACGGGCTCCTCTGCCCCCACCCGGAGTTTGGGTCTTTGCAGAGCAGGATGGAGGAACAAGTGGCCTGGCACAGAAGAGACGCGAGCACAGAGTCGCTTTGAACTTGGTGTCAGCGTCAGGTGCTTGGAGGAGCTGGGGCTCCGGCTGAAGCCTCGCGAGGGATGGCGTTGGACGGCGTGGGGCTGCACCGACGGGGCTGGCAGAGCGCTCCGCGGGACGAGAGACGCGGTGGGGAGCAGGGACTCGGCTCCAAGGTGAGCTTTTCTCTTCAGGGACCACACGGGTCTGCTGTCCATCTGCTTCTGCTTTCAGTAAGCGTTGGGATTTATCCAGGGTTGAAGATGAAGCCAAAGCCACCCGAGAAGGAGAAGGCACGTGCTGCAGCAGCACAGCACAGGGCAGCCGGGGCTGGGCTGAGCACTGCAGGGCAAAGAGAAGCCACCCCCATGGGACAAGGGACACCCTGCTGCCCTCCTTCGCCTGCCTGCCCTGGGGCTTGCGGGCGGATGGACTTTCCATGAGCCAGGGCGAGCGCTGGGCGCTGCTCCGTAGGGAATCGCGGGTCTGCACCCTGCTCTCCGGCTGCCTGGGTGGCCGGTGTCCCTGCATCCACGCGAGCCCCATAGCGTGCCAGGATCCCTTTTGCAGGATGAGGTGACGGTGCCTGGAGCATCCTCCCTCTCTGCCCTCCCCGGCACGCTCCGTGCTGCATTCCTCCACCGCTCAGCTCTTCCTCGGCGAACGCCTCTTGCCGTCTCTCCGCTTCTCTTCCAGCCCAGTGTCCCGGACGCTCACCCTGGACCGGAGCCCCACCGGGGCCGTGCCTTTGCCGAGCCGTCGGCCATCCGGGCGATGCAGCGCCGGCGGACGCTGGCTGCCGGCCAGGCCACGGCGGGTCGAGCCGCCAGCAGCCCCCGGCCGCTTCG
>VZTS01016808.1:0-15286 GCA_013400795.1 Pluvianellus socialis
CACGCAGCCCCATCGCACGCAGCCCCATCGCACGCAGCCCTGCCGCACGCAGCCCCGTCGCACGCAGCCCCATCGCACGCAGCCCCGTCGCACGCAGCCCCATCGCATGCAGCCCCATCGCAAGCAGCCCCATCGCATGCAGCCCCATCGCATGCAGCCCCATCGCACGCAGCCCCGCCACACGCAGACGCCCCAGGCGCGCGCCGCACCAGCTACCAACCCTGCTGAACACAGCGCAGCTTCAGCCACAAGCCCGCTTGTTCTGAAATGTTTGCAAGAACTCACGGTAAAAAAACCCCACCAACAACAGACCCCAAAGCCCCAAAAACCAGCCCACAAACAAACCAAAAACCCAACTACAAACTAGAATGCCATGCGAACACAGGGCTGTTTTCCTGCCTTTAACCATTGAATTTCCTCATCTTACGTCCCCACACTAGAAACACGGCTCACAACCAGCGTCACCAGTATGTATCCCCAGCCAGGAGCTGAATAACGTACTGGGAGGTTTATTTTTGAGGAACTTAAGGCAAGGTTCAGGAATTAAATTTTAAGTTTTCTTATCTGCAGCAGAACAAATTATGTTCTTCAAAGCCATATTCTGCTTAAAACAAAGTCACTCAAAAAACCACTTAGATGGATGTCAGAGCGTTATTAAAATCAGAGCAAGCTCTTACATTATGCGTGTAACCGTTATCTCCGCTGTCTTTATACACACACGTACACACCATGTACTCAAGACCACTAGAGATCTTGCACACGCATGTTTCAAATACTGAACTGATTTCGTACGCCAACGCGTAACTTCATACGCTATGAACTGAAGGGGGTTTTTGTGGCGTTTTGGTTTTTGAGTCAGGTACCCTGCTCAGATGGCGCGTGACGTCCAGGAGACCCTCACAGCCCATCGCCCCTCGCTGCCCCGGAGGGAAGTGACGTCCTGGAGGAGCTGGAGGGACCATCTCAAGAAACGGATCTGCACCGCAGGTAAACCACCGCACCGAAACCTGTCGCCATTAAATACACAAACCCAGTTACGCTTTGCTGATGACAATGACCAGGTCTGGATCACTGCCATGGTCCCACCCCCCTGCCCCGCTACCCCCGCGCCCCCAGCCCTGCACCGGGAAGAGCAAAAGCCCTCAAAACTACAGACCAAAAAATCTTAAAAACTAGAATTGCCCTAAAATTCCAGGTCTGGTCTATCCTTCGGAGTTGTTTTAAGAAGAACAGACTTCCTCCTCTTGTTGAGATGGAACTTCCTATATTCGATTTTATACCCATTGCCCCTTGTCCGGTCACTGGGTACCACCGAAAAAAGCCTGGCCCCCTCCTCCTGGAACCCTCCCGTTAAGGATTTGTAAACATTGAGTAAGAAGACCCAACTCCCTCCGCCTTTCCTCATCAGAAAGATGTTCCAGCCCCCTCATCATCTTCATGGCCCATGTGCTGCTTTATTTCCAAATGTGAAGATTGAACCAACTCTACCAAATTACTCTCCATTTTCTCTCTCCAGTCCAAGTTACCTCACACACCTACTGCTGTCCGTTCATCCTTCCCTGGCTTCAGCCTAAAGAAATAAAACATTGCCCAGAACTGAGTAAATCAGGTGCTTTCAAGTTTCTCTACAAGAGCAACACACGTAAAATGTAAGAAACAGAAAAATGCATTAAAGCTCATGAAAGGAGCGGTTCCCCGCTCCGCAGACAAGCTGCTGTGCCCCACGTGTTGGACCCGGAGCTGCGTCCCCACGCCAGCTCCCAGGACCGACCCAACACTGAACAAGTCGGCTGATAAGGAAAACCCTCTAGGACTTTGCAGCTGGAGAAGGCCGGCATTCCTTACGGCAGCGCCGGACGCACGGGGGATCGCGTCCCCCAACGTGCGTGCCCAAAGCATGGGTGCTTCGGTTTATATACGTTCAAGAGGTGCATAATTCGGTATACAGGCGCATGCTCTGTTTCCTACCTGATTTTGCAACGTCTTTATCTATTCTAATTAGGGATACGATGTCCCAAGACCTTTTGTTCTAATTAAGTACAACAAATGTTTGCCTTGTTTGACCGAAACCTCCTTTTTATCTTCTAAATACAATAGATGTTTGACTTGTCTGCTCCAGTGCATTTTCTCCTGACCTGTTAGTTCAGTCTGGGGATCTCTGGACGTGGTATCAGACCCAGGGGCGAGACAAGACCCTTCCCTTCCGGTCCCGCACGGCAAAGACTGCGCTGGGGGCAGGAGGCAGCGGGCTCGTCTGAAGTTCTGCTTTTCTGCACTCATTCGCTGAAGAACAAGAAAACAAGCCCTGGAACAGGCTGCTCCTCCTGACAGATGCGGAAGGACGACTTGGCCAATGGTGGAGATGCTGAAGAGGCAGGGCTGGTGTCCTGCTGCTTCCCAAACCTCGGGAAGTTTGTTCTGCGCTAAGCCGTGGTGCCCGTACGGCCGGGAGAGCCCAGCAGCCCTGCAAACCGGTGCCCCAGCCCGTGAGCGCGTCGAGGAAGCTCCCCCTTTCCCGGCACGGCACGGCACGGCTCGGCTCGGCTCGGTGCTCCTCTCCTCCCCTGTCCCCGCGCCGCTGACGGGCAGCTGCTGTAGGAAGCCGGTGGACTTAAGGACACCTGGGCTCACGGAGCCTGCGGTTGGACCTGGGAAAAACATCTGGAACAGCAGCGCGTGAGGGATGGCGGCAGCTCAGGAGGCAAAGCAGCGCTTCCCTGCTGGGGTGTGCCAGGAAGCCTCCGATCTTCCATTGCACCGTCGGGGGCAGCGGGAGGCGGAAGGGTGACTAACGGCACTGCGCAGCGCCGCCACAGCATCGTCCAAGTGCTTCACAGCAACCAGGCTGAAGCAATTTTTCATCTGTGTAATTTTAATTTAATTAATTTTCTTTTTAATCTGCGTTGATTTTAATTGGCAAGGGAGAGGAACTCAGCGGAATTATTTTAAATCGTATTGGATGCCCTAACACTGATTTGCAAAGATTTGATTTTCCTCTCCTACCCCGCAAGAGTTTTCTTCACAGTTACTGCAAAATTAGCTCAGAACTTTGGGCTGGGCCTTTTCTGCACTGATTTGTCACGCTGGTCTCAACGGCAGAGAGCGAGAACACCGGATGGTCACCGTGGTCATACTGCCTTTGGAGCTGACTTCAGAAGGAAAAATGAAATCAGGCTCAAAGATACCTCCCAAAATACGACGCGATCATATTGTTCTGAGCCTGTGCTTGTTATTACAGCAATGAATGTATCAACGCTCTGGCAAAGTTCAAATGATAGGAAGGAAAGGTCATGTTCTTAGAAAAGTGGGGGGTTTTTTCACATTAACCCTCTCATAACCACCTAACTCTTGAGCCCCAAACCCGTGCCTGGCCAAGTGGTCCAGCCACATACTGAAGCCACCTTGCCCAGGTTTCTTGCAACCACAAGGACAACCCGAGGGTATCTGTAACGCAAATGTGAAGAATGAGGCGGCACTGTGGGGGCAGGAGCAATAAGGGCATGTCTTGATAACCAAGTGATCAGCAGCAATCCAGCCAGTAAATACCGCGGAATTCGTTTGCATCAAGGCCTGAAAAGGCCTGAATAAAGGCACAAGTGATTTAATCAGCAGAAGCCCCTGCGCTGATAACAGAAGAGTCCCGAGGTCCCACCAGAGGGCATTCCCCGTTATCTCAAAGGGGAGACAGGCCCCAGCTGTAAAAATACCCAAAGTGAATTAACAAAGACCAGGGGCAGCAACCTTGCCTCAGATTTATGGAAGATTAAGCAAAAAGTAACACTCGGCCCCTGAAGAGAAGCAAAAAAGACCTACCCAAAAGCTAGGTCATCTCTTGGGTTCCTCTTGACCAGGGCTGAAGAGCCAGCCATCCCTCCGTGCCACACGCAGCCACGCTCCGCGTCAGGCCACCCGGATACAACGCGTGGCACCTTCGGGGAGTGAAAGCCTTGAAATGAGTGCGAAATTGGTTTTGTTTAATTAATATCTTCCTCTTCCAGAAGGCCCCGTACTGAGTTTTGCTACAGCAGTTTTTACAAGGAGACACTTGCTGGCCGGTCCCCGTGACCCGTCCCAGCCTGTCCTTAGGGGACAAACCACCCCAGGGCGGCGGGTGTGACTGCTGGCCCCATGGGACACCCTCCCACCCCTCCTCTTGGGTCATCAGGAGCCTTTTGTCTCTCCATCCTGCCGGCTTGTGCCTCCAGCCCTGTTCCTTATCTCCCCGCTATCACCTCTCAATAGCCACAACCCATCCTTCCCTCCAGCACAAAAAGCCCCTTTCTTCCCCCACTGGAGGCTGGCCAGGCTGGCTGATGGCCGGCAACCGGGGCTATCAACACCTGCCATCCTTCCGTCCCTTCCCCTCCACTGTTTGGGACCCACAGCCACCCACCTTCCACTGGGGGCTCGCCCTCCCCCACTGAAGGCGACCAAGTGCGGGTGCCACCAGCTGGGAGACCACCCACAGGCACGGCCGAGCGACATCGACCACGAAAAGCAGTTTGGGTTGGGTTTATCAACGGATTACGAAGACGTGTCTTATGAAACGTCTTAGGAGAAATGATGGTCTCCAGCCCCGCACCTCCTCCTGCCGCGGCTGCCTCCACAGCTCAGCCCGCTCCGACAGGACAAGAGGCAGCCGCACAAACCAGAATACAGGAAATCCCATCAGAAACCATCAGTTTTGCTCTCAGGGTGGTCAAAAGCACTGAAACAAGTTGCCCAGAGAGGGTGGGGAGTCTCCATCCCTGGAGAGTCAAAACTCAACTGGACGTGGCCCTGGACAACCAGCTCTGCCTGGAGAGGACCATCTCCAGAGGTCCCTGCCAGCCTCAGTGACTCCGTGACATCCAAGCATTTTATTTCCATACTCGTGGGAGAGTCTCTCTAACGAGAAATCTGTTTGTTTAATTTCAGGTTCTCTCAATTTTCTTCTCCAAGGCCCCGTTATCTCTAACAACGCTGAAACGCCGGGGCGATGCCGCCGCCACCAACTGCCCCCAGTAGCGCTGAGCTCTGCAACAAGCGTGGCCATTGGGACAGGATTAGACAGCAGTTTAATTATAAGAATTGTCATTACATAACTGGCTTTTATAAACACTGGAATGGCAGCCAAAAGAAAGTCTTACATTTGGGGAAAAAGAATTGTTTACATATTTTACTAATATAAACAAGGACTCGGCTTAACTTCCTTGCTCAGGGTTCCTCCCCCAAAACTCTCATTTTCAAATTAAAAAAGCCAAGGACGACTTCATAAATTTTAACAAAAGCATTAACAGTTTTGTAAGGAACGTACACAGAGATTACCGCTCCCCCTCGAGGGGCAAGGGCAATGCAAGGTGCCGGGATATTTTGCCAGGCTACGGAGCAGCAGCAGAGGGAGCAAGGCAGCAAAGGGCACAGTAACCATCGGTTTTCCAGCTCTAATTACCAAACAACAAAGGCAGGAGGGTGTACAATCATTCCCACTGTTATAGAAGTACTCACGGTGCTTTCATGCTACATGTCTACGCCGTAGAGCTGGGTATTACCTACTGTACAGGGAACTGTCGGCCGCTGCTCCACGTTCCACACCTAATAGCTGTCCACAAACGCCTGTGAGAATTCACACACAAACCCCTCTTTTTTCTTGTTTTTAAGGTGAATCTGTCAACCAGAATTGGGATTTCAACACACGCTCGTTTCCCTACTCCTTTCTAACTAGTTCCGTGGCAGTAAAACCCCTTCCCAGGGAGGCGGAGGCAGGACACGTCTCTCTCCGGAAGGCGGCAACGTGCAACTCTTGTCACACCACGGAGCTGCACACAACTCACTGGTGTCCCAAACACGGACCTCACCTGTCCTCCCACCTCCCTTAGAGCCTTGGAACTCCCACCCCTTATTTTCATGGCAGGGAGGGAGAAGATTCCAGCTGAAGGGAGTTTCACCGGGAGCAGACAAAGGAGAACAGCCAAACAAGTGTTTGACACCACTGCGTTATTCCTCTTGCTGCTGTGTTAAATTCCCCTCACCTCTGGAACAGCGGGGTCGTAGCAGACACTGAAATAGAAATTCACTGAAATCATCCGCTTTTCCACTTCCCCTTCCACAAAGGGCTGAACAGCTTCTGCGGCACAGATCGGCACAGCGCCCCGGCTCCTCACCCGAGCACCGGCAACCCAACCGGTGAGTTTTATTAGAAAACCTTCAGCTAAGTACACATGAGCAGCAGTTCAAAGATACACTTTTTTCCCTTTAAGGAGACAGTTTGCAGGATGCAACCCCCCCTCCCCCGTACCTAACTCCAATTAACCAGTCTAGAAAAGATGTAAATACAAGCAGAGATGGGACCATTTGATCTCCGATATACTTTTAAAGGAAGTAATAACGCCCTTGGGTGGCTCTGCTGGAAGTTCCAACTAAAAATGTTTGCAAACATCTAATAATAGCGTTCAGAGAAACAGCCCGTGCAGAATTCCCGGGGCCAAATCCATCTCCCCTGTTCTGATGGTAGCTATCAGTTCCCGGAAAATCCCCCGAGCTCTTGGGACCGACATGACAAAGCTGTGCAAGGTGGAAGAGATGGAGGAGAAAGCCCTCGGTGATCCATCCACAGACACGCACCTCTTCAGGTCACCACCACCAGCTTAAGGCAGGAACAGGAAGGAATTAATCAGCAAAGTGACGCTGTTGAACAGCCACTAGCTCTTACTCAGTTAAAAATTAAAAATTTCTTCCACAAATGGTCATCTTTCCTCGGCACAAGCTCAGCATTTATTCGCTACAATTAATTCCCTCATCACTAATTGCAATTAGCCTTCTTCATCTTCTCCACGCAACATTTACTGGTTTAATATCAGCAAAGCTTCACCCCATTTCTCCCAAACATCCTCGTTCTTCCCTGCGAGCAGCAGCAAAGCCCTTTTCAACCCTTGCTTCCACCCAGTCCCCCCAGTGCAAACCTTCGTTGCCCCACTCCTCCTCAAAACGTTGCTCTTCCCAGACCATTAAAAAATAACCCCCACCTCCCCAAAAAAGACTCCCTCACAGAACAAAACAGACTTATTTCCCCCTGCCATGGGGTGGGGAGGACCCACCACCGACCCCACCGCACCCCCCAGGCCCAGAGCCCACCAGCGCGCTCTGCCCTCCCCACCAGATCTCGGCATCCTTCCTTGGCCGCTCCGGCCTCAAACTGCCCAGTTCAGGTATTTCCGGCCTGAGAACCGTCTGTTTGCTTTCCTCAGGCCCAAGGGCCGTGTAATATTTCTGCTGGGCTGTCTAAATAAGATAGGAAAAGTTGTTTTAGTACCACCCTGTAAGGCAAGGCGGTTTTGCCTCGACCCAGCTAGAAAATACCACGTGGAGCCCTTCTGTGAGATGAGCAGCAAAAGCCAAAATATCCCACAGGCTCCAGTTCTAATGGGCTGGAATAACTAGAGATTGGGTTACTTCATAATAATAAACGAAGTAATCTAACTGCTTACACATTCCTCCTCTTTTGTGCCGAACAGAGTCGAGTAATTAAAACTGTACCAACCGTGAAGGCCATCCAGATTTGACCTGAAGGACATCCTTCGCTCAACACGACTGTCCTTTCACCACTGATGCTCTTTAGAAACACCTTCACCGGAGACAGGCAAAGTTTCACTAATTAATTTAAATGTGCTAATATTGTGGGCTACTTAAAAAGCACACCAGCTCAGCCAACTGCAGAAGGACCGGGCACCTCCTGGCCTTGCAGATACCCACCCCAGCAAACCCAGCTCACTGCCTCAGTGACACCCTCTGCTCCCTCCATCTCCGCAAAGGTCTTGGCTCCGGGCGCTCCAGGAGCACCAGCACCAGCCGCTCACCAGCCCGAGGAGAGCAGCAACTGTTCTTACACACCGATACGCTGCCAGTTTCCATAAGCAACCTCCATCCATGCTCCTGAATCACAGAATCAGTCAGGTTGGAAGAGACCTTCAAGATCATCGAGTCCAACCACAAACCTCTGCCAAACCCACCCCTAACCCATGTCCCTCAGCACCACGTCTGCCCGGCTTTTAAATACCTCCAGGGACGGCGATTCCACCCCCTCCCTGGGCAGCCTGTTCCAATGCCTGAGAACCCTTTCCGTAAAGAAGTTTTTCCTAATCTCCAACCTAAACCTCCCCTGGCACAACTTGAGGCCATTTCCTCTTGTCCTGTCGCTTGTTCCTTGGGAGAAGAGACTGACCCCCCCTGGCTAGAACCTCCTTTCAGGGAGTTGTAGAGAGTGAGAAGGTCTCCCCTCAACCTTCTCTTCTCCAGGCTGAACAATCCCAACTCCCTCAGCCGCTCCTCAGGAGACTTGTTCTCCAGACCCCTCCCCAGCTGGAGGGACAGAAAGTGCCCCCTGGAGCCAGTCCTCCGAGGAAGGACAGCTTGTTGGCTCCCCAGACCTGCTGCCAGCCCTGCGTTGAGACGGGCGTCACGAGCCGCGCCAGCGACCGGCAGTGGGTGCCGGAGAGGTCTGTGCTGCAGGGAGACCTCCAGCCCTCGCAAGCAGAACGCGCCAGCTCTTCACTTCCCACCCCATCCACAGCCTCAGATGAGCTCACCCAGCTCCCGCGATCCCGCTCCGCAAGCTTCACCTTCCGGCCCCGCCGCAGCCGTGTCAGCAGCCGTGCAGGGAGCCGAGCTTCCCGATGGCCGCAAGGACGGTGGGTTTAACCAAGGAAGTGACCACGTTTTCTCAAGGAGTTGCAAATCATGGAAAAAAAATATTACCAGATACAATCTTGGGTTTTCTTCCCTAGCTTCTGCTTTACGGCATAAATTTACGATGATTTTTCATACTTGCAAGCGGTTTTCTGACTATTGGTTCCATTCTCCCCGTGTCTTTGAACAGTTTCCAATTTACAGTGTCGGTCACTTCCAGCTCTGCAGAGCCAGCGCACGAGCAAAACCCAAGACGTGCCTGCCCGGATGGGTCTCTTACAGATCCAGCCCCAGACGGGCATTCCAGAACACACACGCCCCCCAAAATATTCCTAAAATATTGTCAGAATTATAGGTGTATTTGTAAGTGTAATTCATGGAACATCCAAGACTCCCCCACCTCCTCTGCACCGCGGTCTCTCCCCCGCTCCAGAGCCGTACAGAGCACGTGAAGCAGCACCTCGGGGAAGGGTCCCCTCCTGCCCCTCCGCATCCCGGTGGCCAGAACCAGGACATTCTGTTAACGCTTTTAGGGAAAAGTGACCTTCTTTGCTTTAAACTGGGCGTAGTGTTGCTTATTTTGGAAGTAACGGATGTTTACTAATGCTGAAGTGTAAATATTTCTCAGTATAAAGATATTTTAGAAATTTTTGGATTTCTCCAGACCAATTCTGCACCAATGCCCCGAAACGGCTGCTTTTCCGAAGTCATTCCCCAGACCGCGCAGCACCGGCCACACACCCAGAGACCAAGGGAGCTTTGCCCTTGCCCATCCTGCTCCCACCCCCTTCCAGGGAGCTCCAGCCCTTTTCCATGCCAGATGCCACCACCTCCTGGTCTCCGGCAGCGCAGGCAAAGCCACCGGGGACGAGGGGCCGTAAGGTGCCAGGCTGGACGCTCTCGGCTGCCGAGCCCCAGCTCTCCTCTCCATAATCACAGTGGGAACAGCAGGATGGGGGACAGAGCCCATGGCCATCTCCTGAGACATCCCAACCTCAGCAAGTGACGTCCCAGGGCCCCTGACCATTTGTGCCGCGGCTTCCTTAGAAGTGGGGTGACGGGTGCTGGCCGGGGAGCGACTGGGCACCACCAACCCCCAGCCCTCCTCCGGAACCCACCCAGTGCCCACGGGGACCTGTGGCAGCCCTGGGCTGGATGGGTCCCAGGCACGTGATCTCAATGGGGAACTATCTCAGAAACAATGAACAATCACGAGGTGGGTCTGTGCCAACCTCGGCAAGCTCAGCCAGGTCAAGGGCAAGGTGCTGCCTCCAGCTCCGGGGTCCTGGCACAGCAGAGACATGGAGCTGTTGGAGCGGGACCGGAGGAGGCCCCGGAGACGCCGGGAGGGCTGGAGCCCCTCTGCTGGGAGGACACTGGGAGAGCTGGGGGGGTTCAGGCGGGAGAAGAGAAGGCTCCGGGGAGACCTTCCAGCCCTGCCAGTGTCGGAAAGGGGCTCCAGGAAAGCTGGGCAGGGACTCGGGATCAGGGAGTGGAGCCCCGGGACGAGGGGCAGCGGTTTTCCCCGGGCAGAGGGGAGATTGGGATGGGATGTTGGGCAGAAATTGCTGGCTGTGAGGGTGGGGAGCCCCTGGCCGGGGTTGCCCAGAGCAGCTGTGGCTGCCCCATCCCTGGAGGTTCAAGGCCAGGTTGGCCGGGGCTGGGAGCAGCCTGGTGTGGTGGGAGGTGTCCCTGCCCAGGGCAGGGGGGACCTACATGGGCTTTAAGGTCCCTTCCCACCAGAACATCCTGTGATTCTAAACGCAGCCTGAAAGTCTAGAAACCTTTGTTAATTCCCAGCTGAAAACCCTCCGGCACTCGTGTGGAGCCAGAGGTCTCCGGCTTCCCGCTGGCTCGCAGCTGCACGTCAGAGCCGGGCAGCGCTGCTTCCCCGCACGCAGCCTCGTAAAGCACAGAACAGGTTTTGGTGGTAAATGGTCCTTGTAAGATACGTCTCTCTCACACGCCTGCCGGGACTCCATGAGCCACGCAGAGTGCTTTCCCGGGTTACGGAAACCTGCTTCTTGGCGCTGCCAGCAGCCGGTGCCGCCCGGTGGGGCCAGGGGCAGAGACGGGACACTCCACACCTTCGGAGCAAAGCCGGGAATGGGAGCTGGGCTCTGCACTGAAAAACCACGCAGCAGGATCCAGGGGTTAACCCTTGCGTGCACCTCGTTTTCTGGCACCTTCCATTGCTGTTTTGGGGACGATGCGCAGTCACCTACCGTGCCTACCATGACAGCGCGGCGGGATGCAGCTGGAGAGCTGGGCAGGACCTGGAGAGCTGGGCAGGACCGCGTCCGTGCCCCGAGGGAACCAAGGGGCCACCCAACCCTGCCGCCCCTGCGCCTGCCCTGCCGGGCCAGGACCAGCACCCTGCGCTGTGAGGGGACAAGGACGTCGCCGCGTGGCCAACGCCAGCCGTGCGCTGTGAGAGACGGACACCCGGCGAGGGGGGGAGAAATCAATGTCAACCTGCAAACCCGCGGCGGCCGTGACTCAGCCGCTCTGCTCCGCCACAGCCCACGGTACGCGGCTCCGAACGCGGGCTGCCGTGCACGGCGATGCAAAGCTAATAATTTGTTTTTCTCAGTGAAAGAGAAATTGCTGAAAGTCAGGAAACCACATAATGGATGAGTGAGTCATTCCTGCCCGAAAAATTTGAGACGCCAAAGAAAGCTAATAAGAAATCAAAGAAAAACCCACGAGATTTGTGCCGTTCCACCCCATTGTCCTTGACCCACACGAGCCGTTACTGCAGCAGTGCTAGCCCAAAGCCAGGGACTCCCAGTCCCCAGCTCTCGGCACTCCAGCACATGATACACGCCGCAAAAAACACTGGGAGCAAGAAGAGCTCAAGATATGTAATTTCACGTTGCAACAGAAGCAAAAATTTTGGTAGCTTTCCCAAGGTGGCAGAGAAACATACAAGTCCGCGCTTGCTCTCAGAGAGCAAGACAAATGCCTTGATAAATAAATAAATTGCTAAATGCCTGGCACCTAGCACAAACCTATTTCTGATGTTATTACTCAGGCAAGCGCAGAACAGAACAGCATTTACCTCAAGGCTAGTCTAAGTCACCCCCTGAACCGTGCGTTATACAATAAAGATGCCGATTAAAATTACAGAATCATGGAATCAGAAAATCGACAGCATACCGTAGGTCAGAAGGAACCTCTGGAGCTCATCCATGTTCAATACCCAAAGCAGCTCTAAATCCCACCGGCTCACCCAGCACGGAGACCCCACGACCGCACTGGGCCCCTCCAGGATTTGACCACCCCTACAGTAGTTGACCCCCTCCTGCCTCCCTCACCCACGGGCACTCTGCCCACGGGCAACTTCTGTTAAAAGACATGTAGACGTGGTGCTGAGGGACACGGTTTAGTGGTGGACTCGGCAGTGTTAGGTTAATGGTTAGACCTGATGATCTGCAAGGTCTTTTCCAACCTAAATAATTCTCTGACCCTATTCTGCTGCTTCCCAGAGCGTTGGTCCCCAGCCCGTCGTGTTGAGCAGGGTTCATCTAGCCCAGACACAAGACCTTGCACTTGCTTTTGTTAAACTCCAGGTTTAACAAAGTTCCTGCCAGCCCACTTCTGCTTGTCCAGGTGCCTCTGAGGGACACCTCTTCCCTCCAGCACTCCCTGTGATGTGACATGGCCCGCACAGACTACAGCAATTTGCATTCGGCTCTTTCCGGGGTTGAAGCTGCTGCCCCACGGCAGAGTGACGCCGGAGGCATGGCTGGAGGCATGGCTGGAGGCACGGCGTGGTGGCGACAGCGGGGACAGCACCCTACACCCCTGAGCCTCAGAAACAAAGCTGAGAGCTGCTCTGTCTCCACCCAGCCAGAGGCAGCTCTTCTGGAGGCCAACCCAAGGATCAAAGGAGACACAACACTTCAAAGAACTTCAGAAATTAAGGAGAGTTTAAATAAGTCTGAAGTATTCTGCAGGCTAGGAAGGAGCACGTCAACACTGTGGTTGTGTCTCCAAAAGCAGAGACCATGTCCAACCAGTTCGGAGCTGAGCTGTTCAGCTCCTGAGCAGCACGGAGGTGGGACTCCCTTTTATCCCCAGTCTCCGGGACGGTGGGCCACCAGCACCCACCTAAACACAAATCAGCACTGCGCCAGCTGCCGCAAGAAGTCAAATAAAACTGTGAGAGAAGAACCTCAAGCTGGAAGAGGGAAGACTTAGCTGAGATCTCAGGAAGACATCTTTCACTCTGAGGGTGGGGAGCCCCTGGCCGGGGTTGCCCAGAGCAGCTGTGGCTGCCCCCTCCCTGGAGGTTCAAGGCCAGGTTGGCCGGGGCTGGGAGCAGCCTGGTGTGGTGGGAGGTGTCCCTGCCCAGGGCAGGGGGGGGGCACTGGGGGGGCTGTAAGCTCCCTCCCAACTCAAACCAGTCTGTGATTCCATGAATGTGCAGAATGACGGTGGCCGAAGAGGCGGTAGCAGGGAGGCAGTGTCCCAGCAGGGACCCAGCCCTTGCTGCCACCACCGCCACGAGAGGGACCAGCCCCTGCAACCGCTTCACAGACACACTCAGCGGCACCAGGGGGTCAGCAGCCGCCTCCGCTCCCTGCTGCGACCGGCACCAGCTTTGCAGCTTCCCCCGGAGCCCCACAACTCACCGGCACCTTCGGAGGGGGCTGGCACGGGGCAGGCTGCCCGCAGCGGCCGCAGAAAGCACCTTGCTTAGGCATTTTTAAAAGAACCTACCAACTACAAACCAGGTGCGAAGTGCTTCAGGTCCCCTGGGACACTCGGGAAGGAGCATCTAGGGGCCCCTGGGAGGCCAGGGCTGGGCCGGGCAGCAGCTCACCCCAGGGAGGACCACGCGTGCTGCTGCAGCCAGCCTGCCCAAAGCAGACTTCTTCCAAAGGAAGCGTGCTCCCCTATCACTCACAATCCTAACTCAATTTTCTTCTCCATCAGACGGGCTGATCGTTGTCTCCTGAATTATGTCACCCCTGTGGTGATGCAACCTGGCTGATTACACCAGCTGACGTTGAACTACAAATATGTACACATCAGTAGATCCGGTCAAAAATGCCTTTTAGCCCATGATTTTTGGCTTTTGCTAGCACAGTGGTGTTTTGGCTTTCTTGTTTGGCTGGTGGTTGGGTTTGCTGCTGTTTGTTGGGTTTTTTGTTTGTTTTTTTTTCAAGTGTGATCCTTATTACTAAGAATAAGACTGCTTCAAAAAGTTATCTGCAAGATTTGGAGGCTCTTTAGTCATCCTAATTGGGTTCACAGGAGAAAACGGTGCTTCCCTGTAGACATACATCAGTGTAACCGGGAAGAGACGGTGCAAGCAGCAGCAAGCTTAGGCACAAACAGCAGCTCTTGCGCTGCAGCTACTTGTATTTCTAAGAGCTGGATAATTTTACTATTTGCATATTGAAGGGTGCGTAACTGCCTTGTACCGTCATGCACAGAACTCCCACCGCTCTCGTCCCTCACACACGACCAAGAGAACCCAGCTTAGACCAGACTGCTCGTGGCCCCGTCCAGTTGAGTTCTGGCGTCTCCAGGGCTGGAGGTTCAACCACCTCTTTGAGCCTCAGTTTCAATGCCCAACTTCATTATGAAAACCATGCCTTCATCATGAAAACACATCCCTAATATTTAATCAGAAATGCCCCTGCCGGGATTTGTGTCTGCTGCCTCTCGCCCTATCCTTGCAAACCCGAGAAGAGTCTCGCTCCATCTTCTCTCTGTTCTTCTCCCATCGCACAAATCAAGGACCTTCTTTTATGACTTAAAATATTTCATCCTAACTCGTTGAAATTAAAAGCACTTCTAACAGGAAAAAGATCATCCTCTCAAAAGCGAGACCTTTCTTCGTGTCAGCGTTTCATTCAGCTTGTGCAGTTGGTGGGACCAGCACAGCAGAGCAGTAAGTCGGTGTCACAACGCTGGAAGAAAGTAGTTTAATCACCCACTTTATGGAAACTATCTTTCTGTTCTCCCTCCCCTATCTCTTGCTTACTCTTGTACAGGATGAGGAAGAGATAAGAGCATCTTCAGCACCTGCAAGCAGACGCCCGCGCTCCCACCAGCCACCAGCCGCCTGCCAAGCCGGCGAGTTCTCCAGCCCAGCCGTAAAGACAACAGTTTTGGGAAGAGAAAATCTCCTTGGATTGCTCCCAAGAGCCGCGTCTGCCTGTCCACGCAGGTACCACAGGCTAAAGGTGCTGAGGAGGATTCAGGACTGTCAGTAAAATGGGTCTGCTTCGGAGACGAGCTAACCCCTCCAGACGCAGCCCAGGGCGGGCGCACACACGGCACAGCCAACAGATCCCCCCGGTCCAAAGCACGGCCGCCTGGCTCTTCCCACCTGGGAGGAAGGGAAGGACAGGAAGAGGTGAGCCTACCTTCCACAGCCGGGGGACTGAACCCTTTGCTCTAGGCGCCCCGTGGTCAGGCCAGCAAGCAGAACCACCGGCGGCAGCTCTGACGCGTCAGCCCAACCCTCCTCTGCAGGCGCCGTTCCTGCAAAGATCCGACATCTGGATGGCGAAGCACTTCAGACCCAAACGGCTCCTCTGGCCAGAGGCGGTTCGTGCTAACGTATTCCCAGAATCCCAGAATCCCCGGGGCTGGCAGGGCCCTC
>VZTS01016811.1:0-35574 GCA_013400795.1 Pluvianellus socialis
TAGAAGGTCTCTTCCAACCCAAGTGATTCTGTGATTCTAA
The DNA here is from genome assembly GCA_013400795.1 of Pluvianellus socialis. Classification (NCBI taxonomy): domain Eukaryota; kingdom Metazoa; phylum Chordata; class Aves; order Charadriiformes; family Charadriidae; genus Pluvianellus; species Pluvianellus socialis. Next base: position 41 of record VZTS01016811.1, read on the forward strand.
TCTCATCAAAGGCTTTATATTCATCTTGACATCAGACACAACACAACGATATGGAGGGCAGATCTGGCATGGTCTGGCATCATTGTGATGTTAGTGACCCTGTAGCTAACACTGGGATAGGTCTGTCCTTAAGGGTGACTAACGTGGATGGAGAAGTGGCCCAAGCTGAATATTATTAGTGAAAGGGGCTGGGGAGAATCGTAGACCATTCACCTTCACAACTGCAGGCTCCTCCACAGCTTCCAAGTTCAAGTGCCGTTCAAGGAGCTTGCTGTATATCCTACGTTTTCCCAAAATAGCTTATTTCCAGTCGTGTAGGAGCCTTGCTCTAGCAGATGAATGACCTGGCCTTTGTTTCCTGCCATAGAACGAGAGATTACAGTACAGAGCTTATAAATTGCGGGCGTCGGGTCCAGCAAACTCCTACTCCCCATCAGTTATAGCTGCTGTGACCACGTCAAACCTGCTTCAGCGCTGATTTGAAGTTCAGGCAGGGCTGCTTCTGCCTGCAGAGCTTGACACACGGTGTCTGAGGGAGCATGAAGAGCACCGATGACAGCTGCGTTCCCATGGCACAGCCAGGCTCTACGACTGAAGGGAAAATCATCGCCCACGCAGATTGTGAGTTCTGAGAGCTGGTAGGAGACTGTGGAGTGAATAAAGACCCTTGTAAACGTCCTTACTTTTGGTGCAGAGAGAATTTGCAGCAGAAAGCCAGAAAAATTAATTATGTAAATCACTTAAAACTCTTTAAATTGTGCCAGTACATTATATTTCACCGTTCTCTCCTCAAGGAAAGGAGAACAAATAGAATAGGTATGGGTTGTGTTGAATTACCATGGCAGAAGAAAGCTCTCAGTGTGGTGATGACCTCGGGAGAAGACCTCACCTGGAACAGAGCTGTCACTTGGCTGCTTGGTGTCCTGGGGGAGCTGTGTCCTTAGCAGTCCTTCCTTTTCTGAGCCCAGCGCTTTCCAAGGATATGGAGAGAAGAGCAGGATGAAGAGAGTGCTGCCCTACCAGGGGCTCAGCGGGTGGCTTGGAAGCGGGGCAGTTGTCTCCACTCTGTGCAGCTTTCCCTCAGGCTCCCTGGTAAGGAAAGGAGCCAAACGAGGCGGTGAAGGAGCTACCCCTGACGCGCTTTGTGGGGAGAGATGAAGTCACTGAGGAGGAAGGGAGATGATGTAAGAACATACGTTGCCCACACAGCCTTCTGTTTGCTCCTCATTCCTGCTTACTGCTCCTGGGTTGCTGCAGGGCGGGTGGGCAGCACAGGGGTACATTGCCACCCCAAGGACAGCCCTCCAGGAAAAGCACAGCTTGATGCTACTGATTGCGTTCTTAAGGAAGCAGGGAAACGTTCCAGGCCAGCGCCTTCCCCAGAAGGTCCACGGGCTTGTCTCAGTTTCTAGGATACGAGGCTCTACTTCTGCAAGGCCTCTGTATCTTACCCTGTTCGTTACTCATATTTGTGTTATATATGTATATATTTTTTTTATATATATATCCTGTCCATATTTGTTAGTGAGTGGAAGCTTTGTGTGCCTGTCGTGTCTCCAGGTTATGTCAGGACTAGCCAGGATAGTCAAGGGTGATCCTTTTTTTTCAATATTACAGACAGGAAAATAGTGATTTTGGGCCTTTCATGTTATCCTGAGGTTAGGTAAGTGACCTAAAATCATAGAAAATAGGGGTAAATCATAGGCAAATCATAGAAAACAAGGCTCAAGGGGACCTTGGGAATTTATCTCCTGTTTGAAGACACCTCTGCCTCTGTCTTCTCTCTGCAGATGCTTGTTCAGGCTGTTCCTCGCCAACAATGGAGGTTCCTCTCCTCTCCGCAGGCATTCTGCTCCCATTCCTTGTTCCCCCGACACCTAATTTGAATGCTTATATTGCAGTTAAAGCCAGTGCTTCTTTGTCCTAAAACTGAATATTTACTTTGCTTCATAGCTACCCTTTCAGTGTCTAAAATCTAACATCGGGATGGTTATGTGGCTCCTCAGTCCTTCAAGACTAATACCGTATTTCCTCTGAGTCACGTTTTCTTCATTTTTGATCTTTCTTATTCGTCCCTGAACTGAGTCCCTGCTGTTTGCATCCCACGTGAACTGCAGTGCTCCAAACTTCATGGGGTGTTCAGAGGAGTAGAAATCTGGTGGGTTTTGTCTTGCGGGTTTCCTGTTCCTGTGCCCCTTAGAAAAACATGAACTTGACTCGTGTTTACCTAAAACTCCTGGGTCTTTTTTTAGCACTAGCGTCAAATCAGTTTTTCATTCTTTCCTTTACAGCTCTTTCTGCCTAAATGTGGAACTTTGCGTTTGTCCTCACTAAATTAATCCGTTCTTTTTTTATTTTTCCCCCAGACCGCTCCTCCCCGTTGTTAACGTTGTGGGTTCTTGCACTCTGAAACTTCATCTTGCCTGCAGGTTCAGTGCCCACGCTGTACTCCCTCGTTCAAATCACTGCTGGAACCATCCGGTAGTACTGGAACAAAACAGACTCCTTCGGGGTTTCCCTTTTTGAGAAAGGGCCTCTGGTTCCTCAGAGCAGTTTTACAGATGGTTTCACAGCCACCAGTTTCATCTGGTCCAGGGGAAAATTGCTGAAATTTCATTCATAGTTACTGGTTGTGACTATGGAAGGTGATGTCTTCTGACGTTAAGATTTCAGACAGGCTGCTTATCTCCCATTATCATCATATTAGCATTGCTGTAGACAGATTTTTTTAAATGCTGCAGTTGAAGTCCGTCTTTGCCGTGTCTTCTGAAGCAAATCTGGGCATAGTGAGACCTTCTGAGCTGCCTGGGATCCTCATTTGAGTTCCCTCCTTGGCTGGTGATGTGACTTGGTGGGCAGCAGGCTTTGCCAGCCTGCACAATAGGCCGCTCCTTTTGCAAGGGCTACATAAAAAGTAATGTGTATTAATGTTAAAGAACAAAATTTTACCTTGGGACATTAAGGTGGGCTTTTAAGGCGCTTATTAATTGCTTTTCTCCTCACCAGTAAAGTCAGAAGTGGGATAGTAAGGGCTAACGATGAAGAGAAAGAAATGAATGCACTCCAAAAGCCAGTGTGATGAATGTAAATAAGTTTAAAAGACTTACAGCCACCCCTTACGAGCTGGTGCTGGTTATAGGCTGTGTTGGCCTAAAGGAAAGTTGGTTTTAGTCTCATAAAAATAGAAGTAAACATCAAAACAGTCTCACAGGACTGTGTATGGGGCGTATCCGCTGGGTGCAGGCTGGCTGGCAGTGAAGGGTGTGCGCCCCTGTGTGACTCTGTCCCCAGCATCCGGGGCAGGACCTGGGGCAAAGCCACCAGTCCCCCTCCAACGTTCTTCGCCGTCTGCAGGCCCGGGGTGGTGCAGAAGGAGGAACTGGCATGCTGGTGGCCCGGGTTTGTCCTGTGGAGAGTCTGGTGCTTGCGGTGTGGAACTGGGGGCGGGAGGTGGCTGGGTTTCACCCTGCGCGGCGATTCCCGTCGTTCCCGCGCGTTACTGCAGGCTTTTGAGGACTTCATTCAGCGCAGCTCAGAAATGACAGAGGAACCCACGCTGCTTTTAGATGCTGCTACTGGAAAAGCCATATCCAATAATCAGGGCAACGATTTACACTGCTTGTTCTGTCTTTTCTGGAGACTTTTTGTTGTTGTCAGAGTCCATAGAGAGGGGGGATGTGGAACTGGGTCTGACATAGAGCAAAGGACAGTTTGGACTCAGATGAGCAACACGTTGATCCGGGGAAGAACGTGTTATGTGCCGCTCTTGTCGTTTCTGTTCTAACCTCCTAATTGCTGTTAAGCAGCCAAACCTCATTCAGGTGATGGGCTGGACTGACATCTCAGTGTTTTCATGAGGGGACAGTTGTGGCTGTGGAGACTGTTTTCCTTCCGAGTGAAACCAGGTTTCATTTGTCCCCTCAGGAACCCTATTACGTCCGTTGCATTAAGCCCAACGATAAGAAGTCGCCACAGCTTTTTGACGAGGAGCGTTGCAGGCATCAAGTTGAGTACCTTGGCCTTCTGGAGAACGTGAGAGTCCGCCGAGCAGGCTTTGCCTACCGCCAGACGTACGAGAAGTTCCTTCACAGGTAAGAAGGGCGGCGGCGAGTGTCTCTGCTCAGCCCTTGCAGGACAGCTGGGACGCTGGAGTGAGGCGCGTGGTTTCAGCTGTCTCACCGTGAGGGAAGAGTTAAGTCTTAAGTCCTCTGGGCTTGTGATCCTCAACCTGGAGCACGTGGGTGGTGGTGTGTGTGGTTTAGAACCTGCTGTTGGGTGAGATAAACCGTGACTAACGGGGACTCTGGTTGCTCTCTCGTTTTGTGGCGGCAGATGTGTTTTGAGGCGCGTAGGTAGCACTCAGGTTCAACTTTTCTGCTAAAATTCGTTTACTGTATTACTCTCTGCAGCAGGAATGTGTAACAAGGTTCTTCCCCAGAGCATAACCTAAAACCAGAGCTAATTAACTTTGGTTTTCTCTCTGAACATAGTCTAATTGTTGCAGCGAGAGAAGCAGACAGACAGTGCCGTGGGAAGTGCTTGATGGCACACAGGGACATTCTGCGTGTGCTGGAGGAAACCTCCGGACTTTAAAACTGGAAGTCTGAAAAAGGGACAGTAGCATGACCCCATTAAAACATGGGTTTGCTACTTCTTGCGCTCTTAATTCCTACCAGACTTGTGCCAAATGAAATGTTATAGATTGAAATATGTCTTGCGGCTTCAGGAAATTAGCACGGGTACTAAGAATTCACCCTTTTGCTGATGAAATAGTGAATTGATTTTTACTTCTGTTATTGGATCAGGTGAGAAAAAGGCTGTGAGGGAAGAAAAAAAGTCAGACTATTCAAGCAGGTGGGATGTCAGGCGTTAGAAACGAAGTGCTGTGGAGAGGCTTTGCTGCTCACCGTGGGGATTTGTCTGGGTGTTTTGTGATACCTGAGGTGGAATGAAAGGGTCGGGATTACTAAATGCAGCCTATGGCGTGTCACTTTTCTTAAACATTGCGCTGTGGTTACAGCGTGCTTTTGCCCTCACATGTGGAATCCATTCCAATTTACTCTTAAGATTTGTGTAATTACTATTAATATAAACAGCAGCTTTATTTTTAATGAATGTTTGATGAGCCCCTGTAAGCTTAAGACCCAGAGTGGTGTTTACAGCCACTAAACCAAATTAGCAGACAGCAACTGGTAGAGCTTTCAGGCTGTCGTAACATTTGTTCTGCCAGACCCTGGAGTAAGATTAAACATCTACAGTGTGAGGTATCACGCTCTCTTTGCGTATCACGATATTGCTCCAAGTCCAAGCTACACTGACTTTTCTAAATTTAAAAAAAAAAAAAAAAAATCTCCTGGCCTGGATATTGGTTTTATTTTTTCCAAACTTCTTTCTTCCTTGTCTTTGGGCGAGACATACCCTCTTACAGCAGCAGGGGGATTTGTGGTACAAGCCACACATTTTCCAAGTGGTTTTTAAAGAAGGATCAGAAGGGATTTCTGTTCCTTTATATTTAACGGGCTCGTTGGGTGCCTGGGAACCCAAAGCGAAGGAGGCTTCGGGCCCTGCAGCTCGGGATTCCTGCACGGCACGTGGGGCGCGTTTGAAGGCAGCTCTGGAGTGACGCAGCCAGGGGTGATTCTGGGATGTAACGTGGTCACAGCTTTGCTTAAATTCGCCAAAGATCTTATGAAAGTTCAGACCCACAAACAGATGGTTTAACTCCTGTACAGGCCCTGAAGCTTTCGGGTTTTCTGAGCCCAAACCAGACACTTGTGTTTTGTTTTGCTGCTTCCTCTCCGAGGGCGCAGGAGATGTGTAGCAGGATAGATCGAGCTAAAAGATACATATATGTGTGTATATATGTAAGTGCATGTATGCTTTTTTCCTTAATGTGTACATACATGTATGTACGTGTGTATATAAAAACATATAAAAAGTAACTTTTCTTTCTGTAGAAAAAGTTTGTTACTACTTAGCACTAAAATAGTGAAGGTAGTTGATTGCTCGTATCTGCCGGTGGGAAATGAAGTGAAGCACAGTTAAAACCGTTAATAAATGTCCTTTTTAAGCTTTCCTTGAAATTAAGAAAACTTTTATTTGAGCTCTGGGCAAACCAGTCTGCCCCTACCAATTTGGGGAAAGTAAAATCTCAGTATTTTGTTGTTGCACCAGAGACGTTGCGTGTTCACTGGGGGTAACTACATCTTCCAGTTGTGCGACGTGCGCGCCAGGGCCGCGTGTCTGAAATAGATACGAGGAATTGTTTTGGTTTAACCTATAACTTTCTATCTCAAAAAAGAAGGAAAAAACAAGCTGCTTGGCTTTCGGCAAGGGGTATGTGTGCGGGGCAGGGGGAAGAGCGGCGCCGGCGAGGCATCCGCCGCCGTGTGTGAGTGTAACCCAACACTTGCCCCACAAAGGCATCCCCGAGCCTATTTCCAGGCGATGTTAAACACAGCGTGTAAGCGACACCGAGGTAGCCCTGAAACCGCACAGCCCCGAGAGGAGAGAGCGACTCAGCTTCACGTGCAGACCTGATATTTTTCATTAAAGCTTCATAATTGTGTGGCTGGCAAAAATCTTGGTTCTTGAGAGAGCTACACTGGCAACTGGAATCGCAGCCTGCTGTCTGCCGTGTGTTTCTGCAGCCAAGCGTGGGGAAGAAGGAGGAGAAACAAAGGTGGTGTGGAAATGGATGTTTTAACGTATAAGTGACCTTGAAAGCTGTCGGGATCTACGGACAGGAGAGGGGAAGGGCTGTGGTGTCAGTGAGCGGATTTATTTTGGGTTCTGCCTTGGTATAATTAGCAGCGAGGTCAGGATTTTGACTGGCTGTGGCATCCAGGTCGTGCTCTCCGCTGCCGGGAAGGAGTTTGCGGCATCGCACCGCACGTGCCACGGGAAGGACAAAGGGATGCCACGCTATTCCACTGCCAGTCCCACCACCTGTGGGCGAGGAGGGAGGTGGTCCCTTTGCCTTGAGATGGCTGTAAATACCAATAGCCCTGGTTTTGTTGTAAAGGAGGAGGAGAATTAAACGCTTCTTTCAGTTGTCTGACCTCTTATCCCTTGTTTTTCTGGCCTGTTTAATAACGAGTGGGTTTGCATTGCCGCTCTGTATGTTGGGTTTGTTTTTTCTAACGTAAACATCTCCAGGTGGAAGATTTTCCCAGCGACTTAATTATTGCAGGAACATTTTCCTGATGAGAATAGGAAAGAGAAGCCAGTGTGAAATATTTATGCCCTGTGTGTATGTGTGTTTGAGAGAAGGGATGCTTTTGCCAGCCAAGCGTAAATGCAGAATTTCTGTTGTGAGTCTGAGGAGGGTTAATACGCCTGTTTTATTTATCAGTAAGATCCCTACCCTGCGTGCTGTGACCCTCACGCTGAGGGTGTTCCCTGCTTAGACACAGCGCGCACCTCCATTTTTCCCCCTCATCAGCAGCTTATTCAGAAAGGCTAATTTGATGAATGAAAGCGGCCGTGTGATGTATTTCCGTTCAGGCTTATTTTAGTCTGTTTAGTAACTCCTTCAGCGCACCCACTCCCCAGTAAAAAGGTTTATTGCTGCATCCATTTCACAGTAGCTGAAAATTCCGAGTGTCTAAAACATTGAGATTGATGCTTGACTTGGATCGTGGGCTTTAAACAGAGTCGTGGTTAAGATTGCTGCTCGCTTGTTTTATTTAGAACATGAATGCGGGTTCTATTACAGTGAAAATGTCTATTACGGTTTTGATTATGTCCATAAATCTTATGCGGAAAATTCATTGTTGCTTTTTGCAAATGTCTATTCACCTAATCAGCACTTTGCAAGGCTGGTAAATCCTGCAGAGAGCAGAGTCTGATGCAGTTATTTTCACATTTGATTTGTAGTTGTCTTAGTTCCAGTCTACATTCTCTCTGCTAGTGTAAAAAGGAGTTTGGAGAGTGAGGATGGGAGGGAAAGACTGAACAGCAATTACAGGCAGTAGTGGTGTTTGCACAAACTGTGGCAGTCAACTGTCTGCTACTTTGGTAACTAATAAAATTTGTTAGAGATGGCTACAAAAATGATGTACAAGAACATTATTTGCAGAATTTTTGGATCTAGGTTTTCCTGACTAAACAATTGATTACAGTTGGCTTCTGATGCAGAATGTGAGCAAACCAAAGCTTTTCTTCCTGGCAAAAAGAAAAGTCAAATTGAATGCTGAAAGTGTGACTAATGGAACTGCCAAATCTGCCGTAAGACAATGGTGAGGTTTCTCATGTTGCATCAGTTCGGTGCTGGTGAAGTGAACTTCTCACAATGATTGTTTTCACGGTCTCACAAAATCTTGCCTCTCATATTCATTTTCCTTGGATTTCGAGGGTCATGATTCCTCCACAGGATGTCTTGAGGCTCTTCTATCTATAATCACTTTTATTAGAATTGAGATCGTAATTCTTTCTAAGACATGTTGAAGGTTGGCCTTCCTGAGAACCTAGATGACAAGTTCACATCTGTAAAACTGTACTTTGTAATTCCAGGTACAAGATGATCTCAGAATTCACTTGGCCAAACCACGACCTCCCTTCAGACAAAGATGCGGTGAAGAAGCTCATCGAGTGTCACGGATTCCAGCACGACGTCGCTTATGGCAAGACCAAGATTTTCATCCGCACGCCTCGAACTCTGTTCACCTTGGAGGAACTGCATGCCAAGATGCTTGTGAGGATTGTCCTCTTCCTGCAGAAGGTAAAACTTAGTTTACTGCATTAAAAACTCAGTTTGAGTTCCTTAAAACACCTTTGCTCTGTTTTCAGTCTCGCTTGCAAAAGTGACAAGTCTGCACAGATTCTGGAATACTGCAGGTTGATTAGTACTTTATTTTTTTAAAGCTCTTTCAGTACCGCTCTCCATAGCTGCACTGAAGTCTTGCCATGGTATGATGTACCGTCAGCCGTAGAAGCAATCAGATTATTGGATGCTGTTGAAAAAACTTGCTCTGTCCCCAGTGAAAACAAGCTACCTAGAAACTTAGAGGAGCTTTTATCACAGAATCATAGAATCACTTGGGTTGGAAGAGACNGGGTTCATGGTTATGGGTGAGTGTATGAGAGTGATGCACAATGGATGGTGAGACAGTCTTACTACTGTCTTACTTACTTACTCACTCTCTATAGAAGTTTATTAGTGGCTCTGTAGCTGACGACATACATCGACTTCAATGGTAAAACTCGAGAGCACAGGGAAAGGAGTGAGAGGGGAAGACGGTGAGAAAAGGGACAGGGAAAACTCCTCTCCCCAGAGGCCAGTTAGGGAAAGAAGGGACGGGATCTCCAGTGCGCATCCTGCCAGAGCATCCTTTCTGGTGCAGCACCTCATCACACTATTCTGTTAGTAATTACTGAGTTTTTATCAGGACCTAAGCAAAATCCCTCTTGTTTTTTTCTTATGGTGCTGTTAGTGCTGACTGCAGCGTACAAGGACAAGGTGCTCGTGCCGATTGGGTTTATTAGACTTTGAGCATCCGTATTATTGAGTCCCCTAATGTAAACCAAAAAATACAGCTGAGGGATACGGAAAGAAGGGATGATTTACATGCTAGCGGCAATCAGTTCCCACAAGAACCTGCCATAACACGCAATACCGGGGTTTGCAGGTGCGAGCTGAGGAGAGTTAGCAGAAGAAGGGAAAAAACTGCTGCAGAGGCTTGGGAAAACACTGCCCAGCAGCTTGGGTGAAAGGGCAGCAGAGGGAAACGCAGTCTACAGAGCAGAAAATAGAAGGCCCTTGGCATTACAAAGGGCAAGACACCTAAGGCACTGTGCAACAGGACCCGTGCACTTCTCTTTCCTCTCTGAACATGGGATTTGAGCTCGAGATCTTTGTGGTTTTACCCTCAGGATAAACAATTTTACATTCTGTCACTTCAGGGCAAACGCGTTCTCAGACTTTGCTTACAAAGGTGCTTTTGTAAGCTCCCGGTGTTTGTTGTGACTCGGCTAGCTCCTAAGTCATTTGGGTGCTTCTTGGGGCCACAGCAACAATAGAAGGTGGGTTTGTAACCTCAAAAGGAACGTACACCGCGGGGGAAAGGAATACAAGAACTGGTTATAGTACATGCTGAAAACCGCGTCCTGTGCAGGCCTGGTCTGGCTGGCAAAGAGCAACAACTCCTGACTTTCACCGCGACAGAAACGGTGGGACTGGCTTTGTCCTAACTAACAGGGATCGCTGACGAGTTCCAGATTTTTAGAAAGGTATTTCTTAAAGCACATTTTTCTTTTGTCACTCTTGGACCTCGGGAAACAACAGAACTACCAAAACCCTTTTTGCCCATCAGCAATAGAAACTGCTGACAGATGGGGAGAAAAACTGCCCAGCCAGAAAGCCTGCTCTAAAGCTATGCACTTAGCCAAAGTTTGCACAGATTTTCCAAGCCTGATGGACCGAATCACTTTTGGTGAAGAGTAAGACCCTGAAGGAAAAGTTATCTGCTGCAAGCTTTAATAGCTTTGCAAAAACACTCACGTTTCTTGTGTTTACAATGCATTTGATATGATTTCCTTTCCAGAAAGCAAACCAATTTGACTAGTATGGAAGGAGAAAGCATCAAGTCCAGGGTTGCATCTCTGTTGGTGTTTGTTGTGCCAGATCGCAGGCTGTATCTTTAGTAAGGAATTTTGGAAGTTTTGCGTAGATGTACGTGATTGGGTTTTCTGAAAACGCAAAGCTCAAGCTGCAGCAGTTGCCTGGTTTTGAGCTTTTGTGCTTCGGTGTCTCCTTCCCTTTTTGTAGCGGTATTGTGCTTGCTGATGAGCTTCCCAACAGCTTTCTTGGACTACTCGTCGTCTTCTTCCAGGTCTCTTCCCTGGAAATGGCAGTGCACTTTTTCACAGGTGTCTTCTGGCTTATTCTTTTGGAGCGAAGCGGGGCTGATCCGTGGGCCCCCCCCTCGTACACCTCTGTTAATGTTTCTCTGGATTATTAGTTGCGCTTCCACCCTGCTTGCTCTGGTTTCTCGGGAGGAGTTTCCCTCTCCGCAGCCACTTTTCTAAGCGCGTTGGTCTCGTGTGGTGCATTCAGGAAGTTCACTGGGTCATGCCATTAATCTGGAGTCTCTCTTTCCTCCCGTAGCAGTATGAAGCAAGTTAATGAGTTCCTCGTTGAATAAAGCCACGGGAGGGACACCTTGCTCCCAGGTGACCCCGGTTTTCATATTAAACGTCTGCGGAATTGAGAGGGGACCTTTGTCAGAAATTGAAAGGTGCAGTTACTGGAGAATAATTTAAAAGACCCAGCCTGTCTGTGCTGTGGAAGCGGATGATGTCTCACTGCAAGGTGTGCACTGAAGCTCCTCCTTCAGATAAAATCCACCCAACAGTGTGAGGCACAACTTTGACAGCAACGTGTCCGGTTTTTGTGAGTTTGCTGGCCTTTCCTTTAGATGGAAACTTCAGAATTCTGTAGTCTGGGCTGGGCTTAACAACCTTGGAGGAGTGGAGGGCTAAAGGTTTTTTGCGTCTGGAAGGTGAGTACCTGGCTAGGACTAATGGATTGGCTCTCTGACTCTGTGAGGGGTTTTGGTAGGATAGTTTTGTGTGGCATCAGGCATGCTGGATTATATATCAAATAATGACAGTGCTTTTGGGGCTTCTCTTATTGCAACAATCAGCAAAAGGGATGCAAGTTAAATTCCCAGTACACATTGTCATATGGCTTCAGGAGCCTCCCCCGCTCCATTTTCCTCTCACAATGTAAGTCTACGTGGAGAGGTCTTTCTCTTCTGTGCAAAGTATTGACATAGGACAGGTGAAGTCATCTTTTTGTCATTTCTCTCTGAGAAATCTCTAGTGAGATTCTAATTTACCTAATAAAAGATTGATGGGGAAAAGACAAGCTCCTTCTCGAGTGCTCAAGGTACTGAAGACTTTGAAGAAAACTGAGCTCCTTTTCCGGAGCTTAACCCCGCTGTGGTTCACCTGTATCTCTGTTCATACCTACTGGGTGTTCTTCAGCCAGGCTCTAGAATGCCCGCAAAGTGCCAGAGAGGAGCTCTCTAGAGTCCTGGAACTTGCAACTAAAGACAAGAAACGCTAACGAGTCTAAAAGCTTACGAAGCAGCTCGTCAGTGAAAGAGCAGGTGTTGGGTTGATGTCTATGTGATTAGATACCTTGTACAGGGTTTAATCTATCTGGAAAATGCTTTTCTCCCATTTTCAGTATTTCTCTTGTTTTACAGTTAGATCTCATTCTCTGCTCTCCGTCAGATGACTCCTGTGTTCACGGTGTTCATGCACCAGCCGTGCTCTGCTGCCAGTAGATGGGGCAGTTGGAGACTGGCAGCGCTGAGAAAGGAACAGTCAACACAATAAAAATATAAAATCAGAGTGAGGATCTGAAGAGGCCTTCTCTATGCTCTGAAGCATCAAGGCAATTTGGCCTGTGTCTTAATTTCTGTTCTTGACATGCTTTCAATTGTTCATGAAAAACTCACAGGAAAATGTAATTCTTGCTGCATTTTCCTTACTGTAGTTTTTCCCATAAGAATCAAGGGCCACGTAAGGCGCACTCTGGTACTTCTGAGAGTCACAAGATTAAAAGGAAAAAGAGGGATTAACATGATTTTAAAAAAAATAATTGAGCCTTCTGTTGCTTTGGAGTTCCTCAAATTTGAATTTAGGAAAAGGAAAAGACAACTGGAGCTAAAATGTGGTGTTGTGACAATAGGCACTTGTGTGATAAAAACTGAGGGGAGACGTAAGGCGTAGCCTTAAAAGCAGCTGATGCTGGCTGGGGTCCAACAACAGTTTTCTTTGCACAGGAACACTTTTAAGTGAAAGAAGGATCTGCATATAATGCATACAGCAGTTCTGTTTCTTGGTAGTTTTAAAGGTACATCTTCATTTCTAGGGATATATATTATGTGGTGTAGTGCTCTAGTACAAGTGACAAGACTTTCAAAAGGAGATTCAGTAATTATCTTAAGAGCTTCGTCATGCGAGTAACCTTTAACCCTTAAAATAACGCTGGTTCCTTTGTATAGCAACGATAAGAATTTGCTTCATATGAGTTCCGTTAAATTGAATTAAAACTGACTTCCAGTTTAACCGGATGATTTTGCTTTCTTTTGTCCTGCGTCTCCTGGATGTCTCCTCCTTTAGCTTTATCTTCAACCTCCTTTTTCTTGGGTGATAAAGTGTTAGAGAGATTCCAGGCTGTAATTTTCCTTCAGACCAAACCAAGGCAGTGGGTAGATGTGATGTGATTTAACCGTGGCAACTTGCTGGCTCCAGGAGAAGGGAGAAGTGAAAGCCGGCTGTTGTTTGAAAGCCCGTATGGCAGCAGAGACAGCGCTATCGGAGTCAACTCAAACGGTCATTTTTGGAGCACTGGCCAAGACCATCACTGCTCTCGATGTGGTGCATTTCACTTTGCTTACTGTACCTGTGGTCTTGCCATCTACGGGATTGTCTTCATGAATGCGTGTGGAGCAGCTCTAATGTTAATGATAATTACAAAAAAAGAATAAGAATAATACTAAAAAATAAGCTGCCATAAAACTCCGTTGCTTTTTCTGCCCTTGGAAACGTTCCCACATATTCATTAGCTTTGCAGAGTAGTGCTTTGTTCAAGGAAAAAAGCCCAGCCAGCCGGCACGTGCGCTATGCAAAGATGATGTATCTTGTCAATATAATTTAGTGCACTATTTCAGTGTAATTTTATCAGACCAGTACAGCTGCATATGGTAATCGCTTCACTAAATCTTTACTGCCTAATGCAGAGGAAGCAAGGATTGCTCTTGTGTTGCAGCCCAGTCCTCGGATAAAAACCCTTGCACGCAGGAGCCCGACGAGCCCAGGAGGTCGGTGGGGCTGGAAGGAGGCAGCGCTGGCCCCGGTGCCTGCCCTGGGTCTCCTCGCGTGTCCTGGTGGTGAGGAGGACAGTGCCTGTCCTCCGGCAGCGTGCCGTTGGCCGCGGGCGCTGGTTTTGCGGAGCCTGCTCTCCGGAGAGCTGTCGCTCCCAGCCCCACAGCTGCGATCACCATGGCAACATTCCCCGAAACCCGGCGGGGAAGAGCAGAAAAAGACAACCATGGCTGACTTGTCATAATTTAATGTTTCACCTTCCCTTTCTTCTCCATCCCCATGAGTCCTTGAAGCACGGTGCGCTGGGAAGCATTAGCCACAAAGGGAAGCTTTCGCTCCGACAGCGAAGGCGTTTTCATGTCAGATTACGGATGGGCAGTAGTAATCCCATGAGGGCTTGGGCCTCAGTGACCCAAATAAAAGGTGATGCAACATGTTTGCCAGCCCAACTCCAAGGCATTTACCATCTTGAGGGAATGTACTTGTGAAGTTTTGAATATATGTGGAAATAGGTATATAATTCCACGTGGGTTTGTACCATGAGCCGAGGCTTTGATCCTGAGAGGCTTTGGCAGGGAGAAGCTGTGAAAGGAGATGCTGTCGCTCCTTCCAAAGGAGCAGCACGTGGCTGCTGTGAAGGTCCAAGTAAAATGAAGAATTGGATCCATCCGGTGCTGCCCGTGCAACTTGTCGGTGTGGCCAGGCTGATCTCTTGGCAGACTGATCCGACTGCTTCTCCCGTGTTGCTTGTCCCAACGTGCTAGTAACATCCCTTGTCTGCTTCCGGGGAATGCACTGAGGCATCTCGAGCTCAACCAACCACTGTGGTCCAACCACACCCCAAAAAAACCAAAATCAAAAATTTCCCCCCCATGCCTCCCACCACAAAAGAAAAAAAGAAGAGGTGATTTTCTGGCAGTTTTGCTCCACAACCAGCTCACCTTCCTTAGGGGGAACATCCTGAAGGTGCTGGTAAAAAGGAGAGTTGGGGCCATGGCCATGGGGGAAGGCAAAAAGTGAGGAATTGGATCGCTGTCTTTCAGTCGCAGGTGCAGTGGGGCAGCTGGATACTGGCTTATTATCACTTTCCTCCCCCAGGAAATGCTGTGAAAAAATGCTTTAATCTAAAGTAAAGGTGGGTCATTATGAACGTTTTGTTCATTTCTTGCGTGGGATTGTCCATGTGGGTCGGGGCGATCCCAAGCACAACTCCAGGCTGGGCAGGGAATGGCTGGAGAGCAGCCCCCAGAAGAGTGACTTGGGGGTGTTGGTGGGGGAGAAGCTCCCCAGGAGCCGGCACCGTGCGCTGGCAGCCCAGAACCCCCCCGGCCCCTGGGCTGCATCCCCACAGCGGGGGCAGCAGGGCCGGGGGGGATTCTGCCCCTCTGCTCCGCTTGGGGGAGACCCCACACGGAATCCTGGGTCCAGCTCCGGGGTCCCAACAGCAGCAGGACACGGAGCTGTTGGAGCGGGGCCGGAGGAGGCCCCAGAGATGCTGGGAGGGCTGGAGCCCCTCTGCTGGGAGGACAGGCTGGGAGAGCTGGGGGGGTTCAGCCGGGAGAAGAGAAGGCTCCGGGGAGACCTTCCAGCCCTGCCAGGGTCTGAAAGGGGCTCCAGGAAAGCTGGGGAGGGACTCGGGATCAGGGAGTGGAGCCATAGGATGAGGGGTGATGGCTTCAAACTGGGAGAAGGGAGATGTAGATGAGAACTTGGGAAGGAATTGTTTCCTGTGAGGGTGAGGAGCCCCTGGCCGGGGTGTCCCAGAGCAGCTGTGGCTGCCCCATCCCTGGAGGTTCAAGGCCAGGTTGGACGGGGCTTGGAGCAACCTGGTGTGGTGGGAGGTGTCCCTGCCCAGGGCAGGGGGGTTGAACTTGCTGGATCTTTAAGTCCCTTCCAACCCAAACCATTCTGTGATTCTATGAAATAAATGTTTATACGCATTTATTCTTTAGCAAGAAAGGAGGAGAGAGATGTGCATCACTATTTAAAAATATGGTCCAGCAATAAATGAACGTCAGGGCAACTGCCTGTCTCAGCTTTGAGACTTTGAGCTCTATAGCTGTTGGGGTCACCTTAAAACTTGGTTTGTTGACTCCCATGGGTTTGGGGGAAAAAAAAGTAATGTAAAAAACCCACCCAAACTCTTCCCCAACCCTCTTGCCAGGGAATATGTCAGTTTTGGATTGGGGGTTTTTCATGCTCATTCATGTGTATCATAGACAAATTGGGGAGAGCAGATTCTGCAGCCACTGCCACTGGTGCTTCCTTCTTGTTTTCATGGAATGGAATTTTTCTTTTGTTGCACCTGAGCTTTTCATTTTTGAAAGGCCACTGATCTGCTGCACCTCGAGATGTCTTTAAGCCTTGGTTGAACTGTAAAAATACTGCCCCGCCGGTGTAAAGTAAAGCAAGCACAAACAGCATTCAACAGTCTCAACTCAGAAAAGATCTTAATTTAACATGATAGTAAATATGCTGGGATCATGTGAACTGTGCCTGTAATAAGGTAGAGGTGCACAGCCAGTTCCTGTGCCTATCTTCTTTCCCAACGGGACACTGCTGTATAAATCACGGTCCCGTTGCGAGGATTTGCTGCTATTTCCTGGGGATGGGTGGTGAGCTACGCACACTGGTCACACGCCTTGGGGGCAAAATTAAGCAAATAGGGATTGATCTGTATTTGCTGAAATATTTCTGGATTTAGGTGTGTTTTTTTAAACCATGATTAAGACTGTCCTCCCTCACAGAAAGACATGTTTTAGTGTTGTCTGTGTCCTTTAGACGAAGGTAAGTATTATTTTCCAGCTTTTTGGGTGGCTTTATTTTCCCTGTGTCTGCTCTTTGTTCTAGAAAGGCAGAACGTTGCTGTCACGACTTGAGAAACGTAGATGGAGCTTAATCCTCAGCCGCTTGGCTAAATAGATGTGGGGTTTGAACCGCAGCAGCTGCTGTGCCACGTCAGACCTTGAGTCCGTTGGGACCACAGTCGTGTCTCCAAGAGATCCCTCGGGAGCACAGCAGCGGGACAAGTGTGTCATTCCTCTCCTTGCAGTCCCTTCAGACCTGTGGGCTTGGGGTGACCTGAGCTGGGCAGGGATTTTCGGTTGGGTTTTTTTTTCGTTCAGTAACACCTGCTGGATTTCTCGTCCCTGAACTTGGCCTCAGACACATGCCACCAGCTTTCAGGTTTTGTTGCCGCCTTTGGCAAGCTCAGCTAACCACTGCCTGGAGGGCTCTCCCTTTGTTTGCTTCCTTGTGTCTCCCAGCTTCGCTTGGCACCTTCTCACTCCTCTACAACACGGCAGGACCTTGCTCAAGACTCTGAACGTCTGTCATGTCCCCTCTTGGTCCTCATTTCCCACAGAGAAGCGTCCTAGCTTAACTCCTCCATGTTTGCAGGATTGTCCTCGAGCCTTTACCAGCACTAAAATGCTGATGATCATGGAATGACCTGCATTTTGTGGTCTTCAGCGTGAAAAACTCTACCTGGATTTTTCATGGATGAGAGAAGTTTCCTGCCTTCTTCTAATGGCAGCAACCTCCTTCTGGTGGTTGCAAACTTCTCCGCTTCCTTAATACAGGAGCTTTGGTGGTTCTCTTCATCTCTTCATATGAAGTTATATCCCTTCTCCCGGTGTCTTTCTTCCCTGGTCGTTGCCAGAGGCAGGATGTTTGGTAGTGATGGAGTGATAGGATGTCCTTGGTCATGACAGTGGGGCGCTGCCAGCAGAGCACTGCTGTGGGCACCAAGGGGATGTAGCAAGTCCTCAGGAGTCACAGAATCACAGAATGGTTGAGGTTGGAAGGGACCTTGCAGATCATCGAGTTCCAACCCCCCTGCCATAGCCAGGGACACCTCCCACTAGACCAGGTTGCCCAAGTCCACCTCCAGCCTGGCCTTAAACACCTCCAGGGATGGGGCCTCAACAACCTCTCTGGGCAACCTGTTCCAGTGCCCCACCACCCTCAAAGTCAAAAATTTCTTCCTAATGTTTCATCTAAACCTGCCCTCTTCCAGTTGAAAGCCATTCCCCCTGTGGGAGGAGTGGGATGATAAGGAGTTTTCTTGAGGCTTCCAGGCTGGGCCGGGAAGGAAGATGGGCGCAGCAGCGTGACATTCGCTGCCGCCATTGCTGAGCAGCAGAAGGAGCTGCAGGAGAAACCGAGGGCTCTGCATCCAGCACGTCGTGCGTGCGTGCAGCACTCGCGTGTGCCACTTGCTCATAACCGCTGTTCCTTCGATAATTTTTGTTTATTCTTGGGCACACTCTTGTTAATACACTCTAATTGATCTCCGAGTGGGACCCTTCTCTCTTTCCCAGCTCGCAGAGTATTGTTTCTGTTAAGCAGAGCGATAGAACGAACGTTGTTCAGCTGACTCATGTGAAAAGAGAAAATAGCATTTAGTAAATTAAGCGGCCCTTCCCACTCGCTGTTTAGGTGCTTGTAACGTGATCGTAGAACGGGGAGGCTTTGATTTAAAACTGGTTTGCCTCAAACCTTCTGTGGGATCTGAATGTGCCTGAACTGGGGAAACGCGGGTCGCAAATGTATACCCAGTGGGTGCTGCCTGTGAATATCAGCCACCCCGTCATTGCTGCGCTCTGCAAGGAGATGACCCCTTTCAAAAGCAATCAGGAATAGTATAATTAAAGCTTGCTTCAGCGTCGAGCATTTATTCAAAGTGCGGTGCCTCAGAGGACCCCCTGGCAGAACCGCACACGGCTCCTGCGCTGCACTATTGACTTAAATATTTAATAACCTTTCCCGTTTGAGAGCCTTTAAAGCTGTGCGGGAAGGTTCCTGCCTGTGCGAATTTCGAGCGAGGTTTGGGTTGATTCTCTTCGGTTTGGATGCCTGGAGGGCAGCTTGTGCTCGGGCAGCATGAAATATTGATCACCAAGCAGTTGAGGCTGGCGCGAAGGAGGCCGGGTGGGAGGAGGTGTGCTGCGTTACCGCAGTTTTCCAAGGTTTAGTTTGTTGCAGAACTGCTCAAAAAAAAAAATAAATATATATATAACACCGGTGTTTTATTTAGACAAGCTGAGTTTGTTTGCTGAATTCTGGGAGTTTGTTTGCTTGTTCATGCGTTCAGGTCGCATGCTGTGGGGGTTTTCTTCCACGTTGGCAGAGATTGCAGCATCTAGGTCAAATCTAGATTATCCCTTTTTCCATGGCAAGAACTGCAGGCGAGGTGATCCCGGCACTCTGGGCCCACCCTGTCTGGGCTGCTGGTTTTCCCTGTGCTCTGCAAGGTCTGTTTGATTGGTTTCTTTCTTTCTTTCTTCCTTTTTTTTTAATGGGGAATTCTGAGCTTGGAAGCAGACTGCTGTCTGCAGCTGAGCCTATAATACATAGCTTGATACACAGGATTTTCTGCTAAGGTGATGGGCTTGATCTGTGTTCGGGGTTTTTTTAATCTCAGAAACTTTGCTAGAAGCTCACTGAGGTTTTTAAGCTGATTCTAAAGGCATGTCTAGATCTCCCTTTTCATTCATTTGAATTTTAATTTATTAAATTTTAATCAAAAAACCCACGTGAATTAAACATACTTCAGAAGAGATTTCAGTACTTCCCGTAAAATAAGATGCAACTCTTGGTTTGGGTGAACGCTCTGTTTCTTTATGTACAAGTCCCAGTTTCAGAAGCTGCTGAAGCTGCTGCTGTACTGGGAGGAAGGGAAGCACGAGGGGATCACAGGGCACCCAGAGCCGTGAAGGAGGATCTCTCTTGGTCTGGAGCTTTTCATGGTCCCAGGGGTCATTTCCACCTCACTGGCCATAACTGAAGGAGTAAAAGGGACGGTGGTAAAGGAACCAGCAAGGAACTCTTCACTGGAAGCAGCCATAGAAATTTCCACTCTTTCTAACATTCAGGAGTTTCGACTGAATTTCTTGTGTTGTTCAGACTTTGTTTTCCAACCTTTTCCTTTCTCTCCTCTGGCCTCCTAGCCCTCATGGGCCCCTTCCCTGCATACACACCTCGTGGAGCCAACACATGCTGCTGGGTTATGGTTTGAAGAACCCGCAACGTATTGTCCTTCAGATATTCTGTCACCCCGTGATCCCTCCCCACCCAGGAAGGGGGATTGGGGAAAAACCAAGGGAACCTGAGGCTTGAAATAGAAACAGAGTTGATAGAATAAGACTAGATAACTAACAGTAATAACAATAAAGAGTTAATATTGATATTGATCAATATTGATCCCAATACCAATATAAAATAGGCAAGCGCTATGGCTTCGGGAGGAAGGGAAGGGCTCAGGGCTCCGGCACCGGGGCAAGGAGTTCTCAGGATCACCGCCATCAAGGGAGGGAGAGAGACTCCTCAGCAAACTTCCTAATTTCTATACCTGCCATTCAGGTATGAAATAACCCTGTTGGCAGCTGGGGCCAAGTGCCCGGGTCTCGCTGCTCATTGTCCCCTCACCTGGCCAGCTCCAAAACACTGAAACCTTGAAACCCGCACACCAGAGCTGGCCATAAAGGGAATATTTTCACAAATTCAGACACTAGAGTCTTCTGAAAATGCAGTTTTCCCAAGTGCTAGAAGAGAAATTAGTCCTGTGTCGCTCAAACCAGGAGGTGCCACTTACTCTCTTTCCTATACCCTGCACTGCCTTGTCTCCTTGGGCAGCTCTTCTTGTGGAGGACAATCTGTTCCGTAGTGTGTCCTGCACAATGGCACTTGCTCTTGCTTGGTCACGAGGCACTGCGTTAACTGATGACAAAATCGATTGCTTTGGAGTCTGCTCTTCAGTGTGTCACTTCGAAAAGTACCATCACAGAAGCTCTTGCGTGAGCCTCTGGGTTTGTCCTCTGCTGCTGACACCCCATGGTGACAACAGTCCGTTTTCTTCTTGGGACCACTTCACTGCCAGTACTCTCCAGACGCCCTCATCGTATCCTCCACTCCTTCCCTTATGTCCTGCATGCGTCTCCACCTTCTTATCCCCCTGAAGTTCTGCCAGATCTTCCTGGTGTCCTCTACCTGTTTGCCTTGGCACATGGGCTCATGGGGCTGTGCCTGGCTAGGACCTTCGCGTGTGCTGGTTGGGATTTGGAGATCGAAGAAGGCAGATGGCTCTTGGTGCTCATTCTGAAGCGTTTCCAGCAATGTCACTCTAATTTGAGGCTTGCTCTACCCTGCTGTTGATTTTTCCTGAAAGATATATGGACTTGCCTCTCTGAGTCTTCTGTTCCTCTGTCAGATTTGGTTGAAGCTGGCAGGAGGTTCGGAAGATACCAGGGCGATCTCTGGAGGTCAGACTGGGACAGAACTATCGTCAGTCTTGTTTCTATGGGAAGCCAGGTTAACCAGAAGTGAAACCCATGGAAAGGTGGCAAAGGGAACTGCCGTTTTATCCTTGCCTGGAATGATACAGGGCACTGTGATTCTCGGATGTGTTTGCCCTCTCCTTGCTAAATGCGAGGGCTGAGAAGACCAGCTCGGTAGTGTGTAGCTCTCATTTCAGTTCAAGCTGAAAGCTGCTCACTGGTGGTTGAGTTTCTGGAAGGTGACGCCTGTGAGCTGTTGAATCCTTTCTGAACTGTACATGACAATGAATCCTGGAGGCACAGATCTTCTTCCTGTTGGGTTTTTGACATGCGGGTCTCCTGTATTTGGCCATGGCTCTGCTATAGTCCTCCAGCATATAACAAAAAAGTAGCTTTTGTCATATCATAGAATCATAGAATCAATTGGGTTGGAAGAGACCTTCGAGATCATCGAGTCCAACCATAAACCTACACTGCCAAAACCACCCCTAACCCATGTCCCTCAGCACTACATCTGCACGGCTTTTAAATACCTCCAGGGACGGCGATTCCACCCCCTCCNGCATAGAATATCTGCTAAATGCCATGATAAACTTAAGAGCAGAAATTTTATTTTGGGGTTTTTTTCCCCATTTTATAGAGCTTAATGTTCTTGAGTTATGAACTGGAGGTGGGGGGAAGAACCAGGAAGGTCCATTGAGAGAGACAGTGCCCTCCCAGTGCTCACGGGTGAGAATGGGGGTGTTGGTAGGAAACACTCCATCCTCCTCATTTGTCTAGGGTGTGATTCTGACCCATTGCTCACAGCTGCACAGAGCAGAGCGCACCAAATGGCTGCTGATCAAGGAGTTTGGTGCTTTGACCGGCGCCTCTTGTTTATAGGTTTGAAGGGTCCATGTTTCTGGAAGAGACTGTTGGACCATCAGGCAGCCAACTCACCTTGGCAGCTCAACGTTCCTGATGGGCTGCCTTCAGCAGAAATGAGCCCTGTGGTTGCAAGGAAAACACCGAGCCAGAAAAACAATTAATTTTGGAAATACTTGTACCCCATTCCACTGGAATAGTTTGTTCTTGTCTTTGGCTTTCTCCTTACTTTTGGGCGGAGTTGCCATTGTGGCTGTTGGGAAGGTCCTTACTGGGAGTGAGGTTATCCGGTTATGACGACTTGATTTGGGGACATGCTTTTCATTAATGCTCTACTGCTTGCATGTAGCCCAGAGGCATGCCTCGGCTGGGTAAGTGGATTTGGAAGGCCCGTGTTTGTAGCAATTGTGACACTTCTTGCTGCGAAGCCAATTTCCACAGCGATGCAGCTGATACGACATCGGGGCAATCTGTTACAGTGCCTTTGTTCTGCTGATGTCTGACTGGTGTAAAAAATAACCGCAGCAAGAGACTTTCCTCAAGAGCGTGCCTATTTCAAGCCCAAGGAAGCAAAATCACCATCTTGTTCTGTATCTAAAACCAATTCAAAATGGTTCTGGGACCAACTGATGGGTGAAGCTCTACAGAGTTACTGCCAGCTTACACAAATTTACTGTGCACGTTCTTTTCTCGAGATCCTTTATAACATTCAGAGGTCTTTAGCTGTGACCTGGAGCCCTTTGTTCCTCATTTCTTTCCGTATTAAATTAAATTAAAAAATGACAAGTTGGCAGTAGGTAAAAGCCCAGTTTATCTTATTTACTGTCCATATCAATCAATCATAGAATCACAGAATCAATCACTTGGGTTGGAAGAGACCTTCAAGATCATCAAGTCCAACCATAAACCTATGCCAAACCCACCCCTAACCCATGTCCCTCAGCACCACGTCTGCCCGGCTTTTAAATACCTCCAGGGACGGTGATTCCACCACCTCCCTGGGCAGCCTGTTCCAATGCCTGATATATTGGAATATATCGGATATTATATTCCTTGAAGGAACATTTTGTGACACTTCCATTTATGTTTAAATGTCTCAAGCAATCCAAGTCGTCGTCACTTTTCTTTAAAGAGAGCAGAGATCACTTCAGTACTCTTCAGGTGCTCAGGTGTTTCATCCTAGTTGCCGATTCTGTTCAGTTCATCCAGTTTCTGAATATGCTGTGCCCTCGGACGTGGAAACGCTGGGTTTAAACCAGCCTTACCCCCTTGAGGTGAAATCCAGGCCCTGTGCAAGTTGGGTTGAGCTTGTGGCTTCAAGAAACTCTGAGCTTCTCAGGAGCTCCGATGCCCTTTGTGGCATCGTTCTTGAAGCTCTTTGTGCTACGCAGGTTATACAGCTCTAAAATGACAACTATAACTGGGTGCTCTAAAAGTGACTGCAAAGAACAGCACGTGTTAAGCAAAGGGTGCTGGTTTCCCTCAGCCCGTCTAATGATTTCAAAGAATAAACACCAAGTGTTCTATATTATTTTGTATACACGCAGCATTGCGATTTGCAGTACAGCTCCTCTGTTCACTCTTCAACTGGCGCCTTCTCTCCCTGGTGGCTGGTTGCCTGGTGAGTGGAGCAGGGCTTGTTTTCCACCGTGATTACGGGGACTGCTTTTTGGGCTTCCTGCTCTTACCCTTCCCTTGGCTGCCCCGTGTCCTGCCTCACTGCCCCAGCTCTGCCCGGCGACCACTGGAATAGTCTCTATTCCCACACCCTCCTTCGGAGAGTGGCTCTGGTAAGGAGGATGCTGCCTTTGGTCACTTTGCATGTCTTGGGTTGTTCCCCTGGCTGCTCGCTGGGCTTCATTTTCCTACTCTTTGCCACCCCTGACCGTTTCCCTCTCCCTTTTTCTCCCAGCAACATTCAACGTACCGTGTAGGAGTGAGCTGGGCTCCCTCTGCTTCTCAGCCGCATGCAACTCACCAGCTGCAGCTTGGTCTCCACCAGGCTGGATGATCCACGGAACGGGTAGGGTGTAGGGTGATTTCATACCGTTTTGAGGACTAGTTTCTATCTCGGAATGAAGTGTTGGAGATTGCACGTGCACAGGCAGTTGGAGATGCTAAAAAGACAGGGCCAGATTGGCTCAGCTGCGCTGTGGGATACCTGGGCACAGGGACTAGACTCTAGAGTCTGGACTCTAGAGCGTTCTTGGGTTCTAGAGCGCTGGAACACAAATGTGCTTTATGGAGCGGTGGGTGCTCATGCAGCTCCCCAGGCTCTGCCAGAGCTACCTGGGTCATGCCGGTCGTGAACGGGAGGTATCCTGCACAAGGACGGCGAGGCCAAAGGGGAACGTGGAAGAGTTACATTGACAAAGTTTGGGAGAAGAGAGTTCACTGCTTTTGAGGGGTTTGGAACCCAAAATCTCTTATTTCCTCTTTGAATTTTGAGCCTGTAGAGAAGAGCGGCCCCTCACGCTGCTCGCTACGTACAGGTCTTTTCAGCCCATATCAGGATTATCAGTAAAGCTGTCAAGAGAACCTTTGACATCAGCTTCATAAAGAGAATGTCATGTTAGAAATTGCCTCAGGTAATTAATTAATTCTTCTGTAAATAGAAAGCTTGATACGCATCAGTGGTGCTATGGGATGTTTCTCAAGAGGGAAATAAACTCTCCAGCAGGGCCCGTAGCGAGCACTTGAGCACTCTTCGTATGCAGACGGCTCATTATCCTTCCAGTTTAATTCTACAAGGAAACAAAAATACAATCTTCGTCTTGGCGGATGATATTAGAGGGAAAGTACAGCTTTTGACGAATCCCTCCGGGACGTGCGTGTCAGCTGGAGAGCGCTGGGGGAACACGCGTGTCCCTGCCTAGCGGGGAGAAGCAGCAGCAGCCCGACCTGGCTGAGCGCTGCCGTCCTTCGCCGCACGCCGGGGCGTCAGCTCCAGAGTCGGGAGCGATGTGCATCAGCGCTGCGAGCGTTCCCAGAGAACCTCTTTGACGGGATGTGGGAAGGAGAAGCCCAGAACACGGCGTGTTTTCTGCCAGTGGTGCTCTCCAGGCGCTGGTGGAGCTGGCCTCCTCTCCGGCAGGTTGGGAGGATATCATTTATATCGCGTATTTTCCACTTTTCAGTGCGTGGCCAGAATAGCTATTCCCCCAACTATTTTCAAAGCAATGTTTTTTAATCAGAGTTAAAAGTCTTTCTCGATACAGTGCTAAACAGTGTGGTTTTTCAGTCATGTTTGGATGGGATTTGACTGGTGGAGGAAAGTCACTTCCTTTAAAATAAAACTAATAAAAACTTTGGTTTTGGCAGTGTAGGTTTATGGTTGGACCCGATGGTCTCTTCCAACCCAAGTGATTCTGTGATTCTAATCTATTTATGGATTTCAGAGAAAAATAATCCTGCTTTTGATTGCTAAAACTGTCTTCTCCACTGACTCTTAGGTTTGGAGGGGCACCTTGGCCCGCCTTCGCTATAAGAGGACAAAAGCCGCCCTGACGATACTCAAGTATTACCGCCGCTACAAAGTGAAGGCCTATATCCACGAGGTTGCTCGGCGCTTTCACAACGTGAGGCTGATGAAGGATTACGGCAAGCATGTGCAGTGGCCCACTCCACCGAAGGTGCTGCGCCGATTTGAAGAGGCGCTCCAGAACATTTACCACAGGTACAAAACCCCCTGTCTTTTCCGTCTGACCTAGAGGAGGGAGCAGCTTGTTCCGTAAAAGTTGGAAAAATGTCTGAAGAACATTAACTGGGTGTCGTCGATGAAAACGTCAGTGGCTTTTGGTCCCCTTGATCAGACAAATAATGATTCTGTTTCAAAGTTTTAGTCAGGATGGATATTGTATTTCCTTCCTTGGCCTCTTTGTGGTTGGTTTCAAAGGAAAAGAGCAGCTGCTTTTAGCCAGGGGAGTGAGAAAAGGAGTATTTTTGACTTTCTCAAGGCTTCTTATATTAAGTCAGTACTTTTCTGCAATAGAATAAGTAATGTTCTACTATCTACCTATATTCTACCTGCAGAAGAGATATTTTATACCTTTGTTACAACCTACCAGTATGTAAAAGTGATTTTTTTCTCTGGTAAGTTGTAGACAAAGTAGTTACAATTCCAATTTGAAAACTGATGACTTGTAACAGCCACTGAACAAGAGAAATGTTGGCTGGATGGGACCTCTAGAGATGTCTGGGCCAGCCATCTGCTGAAGGGGGATTACCACCAGCACCAGATCCAGTCAGCCTTGGTTTTTCCCTTGAAAACCATCCACAACCTGTCTGCATGGAGAGTCCTGCTTTCAGATGAACATCAGTTATGATAACTGCAACATTTTAGTTGGTAAGACTTTCCGTAGCGTTGATCCGAGAGATCTGGTGTTGCTGCCGAGGGCTGGAGCGTGCTGCGGAGTAATGGATGAGCTACCCTGCCCTGTTTGATGTTACAGTTGGTTAGGTTTCAATTGTAGGGCCAAATTCAGCTATTAAAGGAGAATGGTGTTGTAAATGAGCCAAAAAATGGGCTTGCAAAAACTTTATTGCAAACAGATGTGCCAGTAGTGGACTTCTGGGTATGGGATGGGGAGTATCCCAGCCAAATTTGTCAGGAGTCAGAGACGACGTGTGACTTTAAAATGATTCTGAAGTTTCCGGCTTTATGAATGCAGTGTAAGGATTTATTTTCCCCCTGACATTTATAGTCCAGGGATGGCCTCGTTGGGCTGTTGGGGCAGACGTCATCCTCGCAGTGCGTGGTACAGACTGTGGAACTGATCCAGGTGTTTTCCGGCAGGTGGAGAGCAGGTGAACTCATCCGGAGCATCCCACCCGAAGTCCTACCTCAACTGAGGGCCAAGGTTGCTGCCATGGAAGTGCTGAAGGGTCACAGAGCTGATATTGGGCTGCAGAGAGCATGGGAGGGGAATTACATCGCCCTGGTGAGTACGAGGGAAGGGATCAATGCAGCGCCTGGGGCTTAGCGTGCTGAGAAGGGTGGGAATTTGAAAAAGCGACTCTTGGTTTCTTGGGAGGGAGAAGTACTTTCCCCTTTCTCCCCCAGAGAGAAATTTCCTCTGTAAATGGGTTTATGTAGTTTCAGAGTCTTTGACTTCTACTGCACTAGGAGTGATTTTTCTGAATCCTTAAGCCTAGCCTGAGCATCACAAGCAGCATTAAAAGATAATGAGTAATGCCATCAGCTGGCTCTTCAAATGGCCAAAGCTAGGAAAGAAGTCGATATGAAACTAAGATTCTAGATATAATGGGATGTTAAGAAATAGCCCAAAATGAAAAGGAACAAAGAAATTCTCTCGAGGCAGGTTGCACCGCTTCCTTTTACCCTGTCCTTCCTTTAAGCCTTTTGTTAAGGCTTTTTTTTTTTTTCTTCAGAAAAAAGCATATAAAACTCTAGATGCTCTGCAGCTCTTCGACAAGGCGGAGACTGGAGAGGGAGTCTTTGGACGCGGTGGTGCAGCCGCAGCCCTCTCTGGCCGGCCGTCACGTAGTGCAGGTACTGCCTTCCGTGAGCAGGAGACGTTACCTGCCTGTCTTCGCTCTTTCAGAAACCAGATAACCCGCAGACCACGGGCTCTTTCATCCCTGTTGCCAATGAGCTGAAACGGAAAGACAAATACATGAACGTTCTCTTCTCCTGCCATGTCCGCAAGGTAACCGGCGTCTCGCGTGGTCTGCAGACACGTGGGCTCAGGGCTGGAAGGGGGGGAACTTCCTGTGGTCCAGGTGAAATCTTGGGAAGCTGAGGGCGAGGAGGGAATCCCGGTGAGGCTTGAACAGATGGCAGTTCAACGCCGTCCTGTTCCCAGGAGCAGCAGCAGTGATTGTTTTTGGGTGGATGCATAACTCTGCGCCTCTTGCACCAAAGGGTGCTTTGTGTGAGGGGCTTCTGGGCCTCTTCATGAACAAATTCACTCGATTCTGCGTAACCGGTTTGGATCTGACCTTTTTCGTAGCAGGATGACGGGGTTTCTTGTTAAATTGGTTGGAAAACTTAAAAAACTAATTAGAAAAATGGGCTTGCGTCATTTTTATGGATAGTTCATAATGAGCTAAATGATGCTGGGTTTAAGTGTCTGTCAGGAGAGAATATTTTGAATTTTCCAAAGCCAACAGACAAAACCAATTTCAATGACGGGCCGGGGCTGCTGGTGTTCAGGTGTTTTTAAGAAGCTCCATATTCTTTTAATTTCTAAAAATATGCTACTGCCATTGGTCCCTGCTTGCCAGAAGTGGAGCACGTGCATGATCATTGTTTATGATTCTGCAAATATTATATTTAACAGTAACAACAAAATTCATTTTGCAGCATAAAATCTCACTTTATTACAAAACTTCTTTGCTAGTCGTAGTGAGTGGTTTTATTTATACAACGGTGATTTGTGTATATAAAAATCGAAATATCTTATTGCTTTCCAAACAAAACTAGTTCTGTG
The DNA here is from genome assembly GCA_013400795.1 of Pluvianellus socialis. Classification (NCBI taxonomy): domain Eukaryota; kingdom Metazoa; phylum Chordata; class Aves; order Charadriiformes; family Charadriidae; genus Pluvianellus; species Pluvianellus socialis. The sequence continues at coordinate 28,473 of VZTS01016811.1, forward strand.
GAGTATTCCGTTGCTTTTAACACGTTCCCTTTAGGAGCACGGTTCACTAGTTGGATGAGCAGTTTGAATGGATATTGGTGTATCTTATTGGGATTAAAGGAGGATTGAGCGCGTCTGAATCCCAACCACCTCCTCTTTACAGTCCTCCGGCAGTTTTGCCGGCACCTCAGTTAGGGACAGGGAGGTACAGGACAATTTCACCCTGGCTTTTTTCCCTGTGGGCTGAAAACAAAAGAATTCCTCTTCTAATTCATTTTGTGAGCTATTTCTAAATCAGTGCTGTTTCTAGCTAAACTGGTATAATTGTAAAAATACAGTATTCATTCTGTATTCAGTTCTTAACGATGTGATTACAGGAATTGTTGTTTTGAATGAGGAGGGAGTTACAGTGAGGGGAATTACTCAGGGTGCGGAGGGGGTGTGTTATATGTGTATCCAGTGTGGGAGTTTTAATTTTGCTCACTGTTATGCAACTTTTAAGCGTTTAAATCCATATGTTTCTCTCGCTTGCTCCTGATTTGGCTTTGAGGGACAATCTCCCGGGCCATCACCGGGGGAAGCACAGGTCCACCCCTTGCCCTCTCCAGTAACGGCAGGCATGGAGCTCCTGCCTGTGGGCAAGTGTCTGAGCGGTTCTTTTTTATTTATGGTGCATGAAGAAATCCTGGAGCATAAGAAAGGGCCTTGTTTCCGTACATCCTGTTGCTGTGTTTATTTGTCAGAAAAAAACCCCCATTTTTGGCTGAGGTTTGCTGCATTGGTGTCGCAGTGCTTCAACAATAAAAGCAGTCAGGAGATGGAATAGGTGTTACCTTCCATAATGTGGATTTCTTCCCGAGCCGAAAAGCTTCCTCTCCTTGCTTTCAGAGGTGAGGAACGCTTTAGCCTACCGTGGGTAGGCTTAAAAAAATGCGGCTCAGCTGAAATAAGAAAATACTGCAGAGACGGCGAGGTTTATAGACGTGCAGCCTTGTGGGCTTTAAATGATCTTGTAACTTTTTTTTTGGTCTTTTTAAAGGTTAAATTCTTAGTTGCTTTCTTCTATCAGAGATGTCAGGCTTAATCCTCCGCTTGCCTGCTTAGTTTGGGACACTTTTGCACAGCTTTTGAAGCCCCTGTGCAAGCATAGGGGTGGTGACAGCGCAGGTGAGGTGAGACAAGGGGCCAGGCGAGAAACAGGCACAAAGCTGCAGGGGCTGGCACGGGGGAACCGCGTCTCACCGGCAACCTGGTGGCGCCCGCGGCTTTGGAGTCATTAATGCTTGTTCTGGTCTTTGTTCTTAAGGCTTTGTGTTAGACAGAATAAATAGCAGAGAATCACAGAATCACAGAATCACTTGGGTTAGAAGAGACCTTCAAGACCATCGAGTCCAACCATAAACCTATGCCAAACCCACCCCTAACCCATGTCCCTCAGCACCACGTCTGCCCGGCTTTTAAATACCTCCAGGGACGGCGATTCCACCCCCTCCCTGGGCAGCCTGTTCCAATGCTTGAGAACCATTTCGGTAAAGAAGTTTTTCCTAAATCTAGTGAAAATGCAGCAGTGGAAAGGAAAATGCTGGCCTTCAAGAGGCAAATGGGAGCACCTCTCCTCCAACAAACCCTAGAATCATCGAATGGTTGAGGTTGGAAGGGACCTTGCAGATCATGGAGTTCCAACCCCCCTGCCATAGCCAGGGACACCTCCCACTAGACCAGGTTGCCCAAGTCCACCTCCAGCCTGGCCTTAAACACCTCCAGGGATGGGGCCTCAACAACCTCTCTGGGCAACCTGTTCCAGTGCCTCACCACCCTCAAAGTCAAAAATTTCTTCCTAATGTTTAATCCAAACCTGCCCTCTTCCAGTTGAAAGCCATTCCCCCTCATCCTATCACGACATGCCCTAGTAAAAAGTCCTTCCCCTGCTCTCCTGTAGCCCCTTTAGGTACTGGAGGCCGCAATAAGATCTCCCTGGAGCCTTCTCTTCTCCAGGGTGAACAGCCCCGACTCTTTCAGCCTCTCCAATGGTAAATGGGTCAAACCCTTTCAGCATTGCTGTTGAGGACGAGACTGCAGCTTTGTAGCATCTTTAATGACGTGTGTAACCCTGGCGATTTCGGTACTTCTCCATGTTTAAACTGAAAAGCAAACGACCCCTTTCGAATCCACGCTTGGATGGAATATCTTTTTGAGTGAACCGTTTGCTTTCCCTCTTGCGTGGACAAGAAACATCCAGGCAAGCCTGAAGTGAAGAAAGGAGAGAAGGCAAACAGCCCTGAACTTTGAAAGCTAACAGGACAAAGATGGGACATTTCAAGATGTACCATTTCACCTTCCAAGCAATGTGCTTCTTCGGGTAATCTGTTTTGCCTTAAATATGCATGTTGCATTTGCGGACTAAGCACCGGTGAAAACTGTTGTGGAGTCCGTAAGCGACTCCGTGCTTTGAGTACAAGAATACAGTCTTTACCCTGGAAACAGCATCAGCCTTCTTTTACTCTTCACATAAAACAACTTACATCCTAAGATGCTTTTTAAAAACAAAGGTGTTTCTCCTGTCAAAAAACAAGCTGTAGCTTTCTGCCTCTTGCCCAAAAAGTAACGGCAGTCTGAGGACCAGCTTTCAGGGCTGTGGGGTAGAGGGAGTTTCTTCTGGTTGCTACGTTCTTCCCTTTTCTTTTTTAATAAATAAAATAATAATATTATTTTTCCTTTTAGCCTTATTTGTCTCTAACTTCCCTGTGTCATAGCAAACATTGTTTGCACAGAGGGGGCACATGGCATGGGCACTACCAGGCTCTATTGATGGTTCGAGCATTTGACAGGGAGCGACTTTCACCGCAGGGAGGTTGGTCGAATTCCTTAGGCTAAACCTGGTTTGTTGTGGCTTTGCAAATCGGCTGTTACTGTTTGTTTCTCAGCTGAAATTTGGCTCACCTGAAGCTATAGCTGGGGACTGAAGAGTGAGTTACAAAAACGAAACTGTAATTAATTATCAGATGATTTCATTGCTTCCCTTCAGTACTACTCTTTAGCAAAGCGTCCGTCCACAGAATAAGGTTGCTGGAGTTCATTCATGGTATTATTTTCATGATTATTTGAGGATTCTTGGGCAAAAAAGATGTCCCCCTTAGTCAGGCAGAAAGGTGTCACTGGTAACGAGAGCATACTTTGGTGGGTTGAGGTGAAAGTTTGGTTTCTGGAGCAGCACCAGATTTCCTTCGAGGCTTTCAGGAAGGTACAGAATCATCATGCCCCGCAGGAAGCTGTTCTTGACTGTCAATCACAATGTTAGGTTTTTTCCTCCTTAAAACTGACAGCTAATTGTGGTTTAATACATTTTTTTCCTTGGAAAGAAAAGAAATTAAAAGTAAGTTCTGGGCAACTTGAATAGACACAAGTAAAGCTCGGCGTTTAAAAATGCATTTAAAAATGTTTATGTATGGAACATACTTTATGACCTGGGAGATATTTGCCAACCAGTAAATTTTTTAGACATATTTTTGGTTTTTTAGCTGACGATTGACATTGTTCTAGTGAAGTCAAGGAAGTAACACCAGCTCTCACCAGGCGGGGAACTGCTCTCGAAGTATCGATAACTGCTGGTAAAATTTTCTTTAGCTTGAGTGCGTGGGGTCTTCGTTTCAACAGCTTGAGATGAATAATAACGGGTGAGTCTGTCTGGACCGAAGCTTTTATAGCTCTTTTTCTAGCAGGCCTGTGAGGAGGCTTTGAAGTCTCGCTGATGGGAGGGGCACGCGCTTGCTTTCTCGCAGTAGGTATAGGTAGAAACAGGTCATTTCCACCTATGGAAAAATGCATCTTTTCCAAGCCTTGTGGTGCTCTTCATTTTTCAAAGGAAAGTATTCAAGTTTTTTGCCTTGGGAAACCAAATGCATATTTCATGCAAAGCGCCGGATTTTGTTGTATCACCTAGGAAACAACAGCTTCTCTGTTTTTTTTAGAATAAGGCTTTTCTGCCCACTTTCTCCCTTGTCATCTGTGGCACCGTGGTCCCCTTGGAGCACTGTCCCTTCCAAAGCCTGGTGCCCCGGGGTGGCTGGAGGCCCCTGGTAGTGACCTGAAAAGCTCATTTGGAGCTTTTTCTGCTCCAGGCTAGACTTTCATTTTCCCCCGTAAGCGAGTCGAGAAGCTAAATGAAGGCTGATTCCCGTTCGGCTCAACAAAGATATAAATAAAAAATGCCCAGAAGGTGCAGAGAACACAATGCTTAGGGAGGGCTGTTCTCCGGCGGGGTATGAGCTGTAGCTGAGAACATAAGGCCTGTCTCTACTCCTACAAAATCAAAAGAACAGTGGCATTTGCGATGGCGCTGGCATTTGTCCGGATCTCTTCTGTGCGCGCTGCCCAAGGTGCCGGCTTACTCCTAAAACCAGTGTGTATTATTTACATAAATAGGCGTGAGGCACCTGAAGCGAAGCGATTGCCTGGAAAGAGCTGAAAAGGACGCAAGTTCCAGGGCAGCGAGAATTTGCTTCTCCCGTGAGATACGCTGCCAGACTTGCCCTTCAGTACGTCCCTTCAGCTGTGCGGCTGAATTTACTGCTCAGCCCCAATGCGAAAACCAGTGGGTAACCGCCAGAAAGAAGTGAAATTTAAAATGCGCTTGTGGAACTATATATATATATATATATGATATTAGATTGTCTTGTGAAAGCTGGGTGTGCTTCCCGGCTCTCCCAGGACCTTCCGTGGTGGGGTGGTTCCGGTTGAACAACCAAGAGGTGTCTGCTCCCTTTGTCTCTGTGGGCTCCGTGCCCGGGGTGGGCACGGACCACAGGGATGATGCCAAGATGGGTACCACAAGCAGGATCGTGGTGTCAGACTCTTGAAAAACAACTTAAAAATAAGTCCAGAAAGCCACGCTGGGGGAGCCATGGCCGCACAGCGTCAGGTCTGAAGCCTGTGTGGGGCAGGTCGCAGCCTTTGCTTAAACTCTGGAGACGTGCAGCGCGGTGGGCTGGGAGCTGCGCAGCCACACGACGGTTGCTCCAGCAATCATCGGGTGGCACCAGGCACTCCTAACCTACTTTCTCTGGGCCGGTCAGTGTTTCGGAGCCTTTATGTATTTTTTTTTTCTCCCATTCATCTGCTTCCTAAAATAATCCCAGTTATTCAGCATCTTTTCCTGTGGGATTTTCTAGGCCCTCAATTCTTTTCTTTTACCTTCCCTTGGACCATTAGGCTCTCCACGTTCACCTTCCCGGTGCTTCACGCAATATTCCAAGTGAGACCGCGGCGCCCAGGGCATTAATCCCCACGCTGGTCTTCTCCGCGTGTTCGCGCCGTGCTTGTTTTCAGCTGCCTCGCGTGTGCGTGTGCCAAGATCTATCCAGAGCTGTCTAAAATCATCTTCAGTTACTTTTTGTGAGTTGGTGCTGTTAATTCCAAGCTGTCATATAGCTCTCCAATTTACATTTCTTGCCTTTATCTGCTCTGAACTTTGCCACTCCGCTGCCTGCTGACTGAGAATATTTTAAGTTCTCCTGACTTCACCTAGGAAAATCCTATTTATGTTCATCCGCCTCATCACGTCTCACCCTTGTCTACCCTTCTCAGTTGATTAATAAATATCTCTGGGACTGTGATATGCCGACGACTCTNTACAAAATCAAAAGAACAGTGGCATTTGCGATGGCGCTGGCATTTGTCCGGATCTCTTCTGTGCGCGCTGCCCAAGGTGCCGGCTTACTCCTAAAACCAGTGTGTATTATTTACATAAATAGGCGTGAGGCACCTGAAGCGAAGCGATTGCCTGGAAAGAGCTGAAAAGGACGCAAGTTCCAGGGCAGCGAGAATTTGCTTCTCCCGTGAGATACGCTGCCAGACTTGCCCTTCAGTACGTCCCTTCAGCTGTGTGGCTGAATTTACTGCTCAGCCCCAATGCGAAAACCAGTGGGTAACCGCCAGAAAGAAGTGAAATTTAAAATGCGCTTGTGGAACTATATATATATATATATATGATATTAGATTGTCTTGTGAAAGCTGGGTGTGCTTCCCGGCTCTCCCAGGACCTTCCGTGGTGGGGTGGTTCCGGTTGAACAACCAAGAGGTGTCTGCTCCCTTTGTCTCTGTGGGCTCCGTGCCCGGGGTGGGCACGGACCACAGGGATGATGCCAAGATGGGTACCACAAGCAGGATCGTGGTGTCAGACTCTTGAAAAACAACTTAAAAATAAGTCCAGAAAGCCACGCTGGGGGAGCCATGGCCGCACAGCGTCAGGTCTGAAGCCTGTGTGGGGCAGGTCGCAGCCTTTGCTTAAACTCTGGAGACGTGCAGCGCGGTGGGCTGGGAGCTGCGCAGCCACACGACGGTTGCTCCAGCAATCATCGGGTGGCACCAGGCACTCCTAACCTACTTTCTCTGGGCCGGTCAGTGTTTCGGAGCCTTTATGTATTTTTTTTTTCTCCCATTCATCTGCTTCCTAAAATAATCCCAGTTATTCAGCATCTTTTCCTGTGGGATTTTCTAGGCCCTCAATTCTTTTCTTTTACCTTCCCTTGGACCATTAGGCTCTCCACGTTCACCTTCCCGGTGCTTCACGCAATATTCCAAGTGAGACCGCGGCGCCCAGGGCATTAATCCCCACGCTGGTCTTCTCCGCGTGTTCGCGCCGTGCTTGTTTTCAGCTGCCTCGCGTGTGCGTGTGCCAAGATCTATCCAGAGCTGTCTAAAATCATCTTCAGTTACTTTTTGTGAGTTGGTGCTGTTAATTCCAAGCTGTCATATAGCTCTCCAATTTACATTTCTTGCCTTTATCTGCTCTGAACTTTGCCACTCCGCTGCCTGCTGACTGAGAATATTTTAAGTTCTCCTGACTTCACCTAGGAAAATCCTATTTATGTTCATCCGCCTCATCACGTCTCACCCTTGTCTACCCTTCTCAGTTGATTAATAAATATCTCTGGGACTGTGATATGCCGACGACTCTGGTTTTGCCTCAGTGAAAAATACTTTCTACTTTGTGTCCTACTTTCTCACTTGCTTCTCACAAAACTTTGCAGCTTGTGGCTGTTACGTACCTAATGTCTTGGGGCTTCTGAAAGTCTAGATGACACCATGCGCTGGCAGCCCAGAACCCCCCCACCCCCTGGGCTGC
>VZTS01016812.1:0-18769 GCA_013400795.1 Pluvianellus socialis
CCCCCAACCCCCGTGTCGGGGTGGGTGAGGGGGATGAAGGGAATGAGGAGGAAGAGGAGGAAGGCGGCGGCCACTCACTGAAGAAGAGCCGGTACTCCAGGCTGTGCGGCGCGGCGCGCTCCTCCACGCTGTAGCCGGCCATCCCGCCGCCCAGCCGGCTCGCCCACTGCGCAGGCGCCGGGGCCAGCGCTCCGGGGGGGGGGGGGGGGGCTACTGCGCAGGCGCCGCTCTCCCTCCGTCCCCCCGGCCCCACCCCGGCGAGAGCGGTGCGCGTTCATCAGCGCCAGCGCTGTTAATTGTGTGTGAGGTCTCTTTACCTTCTAACCCCCGCGTTTCCTTGTTTTCTCCGCGATCCCCCTTGCCGGCTGGGGAGGGGGTCATCGGGTGAGACAATAATTGACTAAACGACCATAGATTGTTGTGGGTTCCTGAAACCGTAACGGATGGCCATGGCAGCACGGGGTGACAGGGTCTGGCATGGCGTGGCGTGGTCCAGCATGGCCACAGCAGCATGGTGTGGCATAGTCCAGCACACCATGGCTTGGTCCAGCATGAACAGACCAGCACAGTGCGGGATGGTTCAGTGTGGTGTGGCATGGTCCAGCACAGCATGGTGTGGTCCAGCATGGCCACAGCAGCATGGTGCGGCACATTGTGGAGTGGTCCAGCTTGGCCACAGAAGTATGGTATGGCATGGTCCAGCACAGCATGGTGTGGTCCAGCTTGGTCCGGCATGACCAGAGCAGCACAGTGTGGCATGCTCCAGCATGGTGTGGCATGGCCCAGCACAGCATGGCTTGGTCCAGCACAGCATGGCGTGGTCCAGCACAGCATGGTGTGGTCCAGCATGGCCACAGCAGCATGGTGTTGCATGGTCCAGCACATCACAGCTTGGTCCAGCATGGTCACAGCAGCATGGTGTGGCATGGCCCAGCACATCACAGCTCGGTCCAGCATGGCCACAGCAGCCTGGTGTTGCATGGTCCAGCACAGCATGGCGTGGTCCAACATGGCCACAGCAGCATGGTGTGGCATCGTCCAGCACAGCATGGCTTGGTCCAGCATGGTCACAGCGGCATGGTGTGGTCCAGCACATCATGGCTTGGTCCAGCAACAGCATGGCTTGGTCCAGCGCATCATGGCTTGGTCCGGCATGACTGGACCAGCACAGTGTGGCATGGTCCAGCATGGTGTGACATGCTCCAGCATGGCATGGCTTGATCCAGCACAGCATGGTGGAGTGCAGCGTGGCCACAGCAGCATGTTGTGGCATGGTCCAGCACACCATGGCTTGGTCCAGCATGGTCACAGCAGCATGGTGTGATTCAGCACATCATGGCTTGGTCCAGCACACCATGGCTTGGTCCAGCACAGTATGGTGTGTTTCAGCATGACCACTGACCACAGCAGCGTGGTCTGGCATGGTCCAGCACAGCGTGGCTTGGTCCAGCACAGCATGGTGTGGTCCAGCATGGCCACGGCAGCATGGTGTGGCATGGTCCAGGATGGCCACGATAGCATGGTGTGGCATGGTCAAGCATAACATGGTGGTGTCCAGCAAAGGACTGCATGGTTCTCCATGGCGTGGCCAAGCACGGCATGGGATAGGCTGTTGGCAAAGGTTGTCCCCCACTGCTACCTGCTCCCTGTGCTTCCCAGTCACATGCCCTGGCTGGAGCTGGGTAAAGCGGGTGCTGGCAGGACACAGGAGCCCATGGTCCTGGGGGTGCTTGGCTGGTTGCCCCACTCTGCCCCTCATCCAGGACGACGCTGCTGGGAGAAGTGGAGGAGCCAAGGCAGGGACATGGCGTCAGCAGGACGCACCTTTATTTTGGTGACTGCCAGCCCATGATGTGGCAAATCCCCATTCCCCACCCCGCAAGCCCTTGATCCAGAGATGCCTGGTGGCCAGGCTGTTCAGCCGTCCCATGCGGGGACACCTGGGCGGCGTGGTGCCAGTGGCCCTGACTCAGAGGCAGGCGGTGAGTCGCTGGTCCGTGCCTGGGCGAAGACACGGTTGCGAGTGCCGAAGAGGATCCCACGGCCGTGGCTCCTGGGGGTGTAGGGCCCGTGGTGGCGATGGCGATGGCGGTGGGGTGAGCAGAAGGGGGCCCTGAAGGCCTCCTGGAAGCCCCGTCGGAAGTTCTCATTGAAGTAGCCATAGATGATGGGGTTGGCGCTGCTGTTGAAGAAGGCCAACCAGTGGGCAAAGGGGAAGACGTAGACAGTGACCAGACGGAGCTGGCCCTCGCTCAGCCGCCCGTAGTCCGTCAGCAGCATCAGTGTCCAGAGGGGCAGCCAGGAGAGGGTGAAAAAGAGGGCGACGATGATGAGCATGTTGATGACCTTGGCCTTCCTTCGGGAGACTCTCCTGCCTTCTGGCTCTCCTTGGCCACGGTCAGGTGCTGCTGACTTGAAGAGCTTGAAGGCAATGCGGGCATACATGATGACGATGAGGGCGAGGGGGGCCACGTAGATGTGGGAGAAGAGGACGGTGGTGTAGATCTTCCTCATCCCCGTGTCGGGCCAGGCCTCCCAGCAGGAGTAGAGGGGGTAGGAGTTGTTGTAGGTGTCCACCATGAAGTGGTGCTCCTCCCTGGTGACTGTCAGGGTGATGGCAGCGGGGCACATGATGAGCAGGGCCAGCACCCAGATGATGGCGATGGTCACCAGGGCTTTCTTCAGTGTCAGCTTCTGGCGGAAAGGGTGGACGATGCAGCGAAACCTGCAGGAAGGCAGATGGTGGTGGCTTTGGGCACCCGGTGGGACATCCTTGGGGAAGGAGGGCAGTCAAGACCCAGGGGTTAGAAGGGAGGGTAAGATGGATTGCTCTTTACACATGGCTTTTGGTGGCAGAGATAGGTTGGGATCTCTCCAGCTTTGGTGTTTTCAGCCCAAGGTGGGGAAGGACACCTTGCTAGGATGCCCTGTGTATGGCTTTGTCACTCTCCTGGGGAGATGTGTCTTGCTTGTGATGCCCTTGGGAGACTTCCCATGATGGAAAACTACACAGGACACGCAAACACGCTGAGGGGAGGCTCTGTCCCCATGTCCCCCATGCCAACGTACCTCTCCACGGCGATGGCCACGAGGGTGAAAACAGAGGCGGAAACGGACATGCCCTGCACCAGGCCGCTCATTTTGCACATGGCGTTGTCAAAGGGCCAACCTGCAAGGGGACACTGCGGAGGTTGTAGGTGCCTTTGGCTTGGCTGGGTCCATGGGCAATTCCCCCTAGATGTCCCCACCCACCATGTCATTGCTGGGGGACGTTAAATCCTCCTCCTAATGGGGGTGCTTCATTTTGGGTTCATACAGAGATGGCCTTTAGCGGTACAGGCGCTAGGAGAAAAACCACAGAACTGGTAAAGGTGATGCTTATTAAACTTCTTAGAGACTCAAGGAGTATGGTGATTGTCATTTCTTCTACCCTTACGTAGGGCTCTAGCTGTTATCATGGAGACCGACCTTGGGATCCTTGGTCAGAAGGGCTTTCATCTTGTTTTTCGACCCTTGCTAAGGCGTTGGCAATAAGTAAATCATACCCCATAATAAATAAGTACAGACTCTGCCCCATGCCCCGGCTACTGCTTCGCCTAAACTCCGCCAACCGTGTCAATGTCGCCTTTTATCTTTGGAAAGGTCAACGGGCAGAGCTGAGCCAGTGCGGGGAGAAGACTGATGCAAGAAGAAGGGTTTTTTTCAGTGCTGAACTTTAAATAAATATGTAAATTCAGTGTTAAGGTCATACTTATTTTGCCAAAAAATGTCTAAAACCTAAAAACCCCTCACCTTTCCCCCCTAAAATAGTAGGTCTAAATGAAATTATACCTTTCATCAGATGTACTTGAGTGGCCACCACCTGCCCTCCTTATCCTCAGCAAAAAAAAGCACCCACGGGCAGGAGATTTGGGGGTGGGCTCATGTGTGGGGGGCAGAAGGTGAGTGGTGGCCCCCACTGATTTCTGTCGCCCCTGCTGCCCTGCTCACCCGTGATGAGGTTGTCCACCAGGGTGGTGGGCATGCAGAAGATGCCCACCAGCAGGTCGCTGATGGCCAGGTTGAGGATGAACATGTTGGTGACCGTCCGCATCTGGCGGTTCTTCACCACGATGAAGCACACCAGGATGTTGCCGATCATGCACATGAGGAAGATGAAGGTGTAGGCCAGGATGAACATGGCGGCCACGGGGGAGGAGTGCTGGTAGTATGCCGAGAAGGTGTAGTTCTCCCTCAGGAGGTGACTCTCGCTTGCGGTAAAGTTGGGCCAGCTGCTGTTGGAAGGGCCTGGGGAAAGGAAGGCAGGAAAACGAAGCTGGGAGAGGATAAAGTGATTATTCCCTTCATTTCTTAATGCCCTCAGAGATGGGGTCTCATGTTTATACGAGTGCCCAGCCTGGCTGGGACGTGTCATTGATGGGATCATCGCAGTACCCCAACAAGTCTCCTCCTTGTTGGGTTACGCGGTCGAAGGTACCGCAGCACCTCGGCCGAATTATTATTTTATATCATTATTAATTTATATCATTACTATTTTATAACATTATTATTTTATACCATTATTCTGATGATGATGAATTAAAGCAGTTTGGAAGACATCCTGGTCTCCTGAGATTTTTTTTAGGGATGATGCAAGGAAGAGAAATCCACATCCCGACACTGCAAAGCTCCAGCTGTGGGGGAGCGGTGTCCGTGGGGTCCACGGCACGGCAAGCCTGGGAGCATCCCTGCTCCTGGGTTTCTGCTGCTGCTTCTCCTTGCGCTTCGTACCCGAGGGAGACGGGCTGGGGCAGAGGAGACCCTGTCCTCCCCTTACATATAGAGCGATAATTAGACGTAATTATGATCGTTACCTGGGACCCTGAGAGGTTCTGATGGAGGGGGGTGGGGCATGGCATTTTGTCCCTACGGATTTAGCAGGGGGAGCAGGTCCGTGCGGCACCCACCCTGGGGTGTCCCCAGTTTGATGCAGGCAGGGATGCGGGAGGACGCCGGGTGCGGGCAGGAGCCGCCTGCAGCGCTGACGGGAGTTCCCCCAGGCTGCAAATTTTAAGGCAGAAAGAAAAAAAAGGCATATTTTTGAGCTTTTAAGGCTCAGCCTAACTGCCTGCAGGTCAGCCCCGCTCTGCGAAAGCACCGCAAAGCCGCTGCATGGTGGGCGGCTGTATCATCCCCCCCATCCCTCTGCTGCTGCCGGCGCTCCGTTTGCCAGCCAAGATGCTTTTCCCAGCTGCTGGGACCACTGGCTTCACCAAAGCCCTACCCAGGCTCTATACCCCTGCCCTGTGTGCAGGATTTGGCCAACACGTTTCCAGTGGGGTTTCAGAAAGGCACCAGAGGGTTTTGCAGCACCGGCATGGGAGAAGGAGCCTCTCGGAGAGGCAAGGAAACATCAGGGCTGCCAGAGCGAGATGCTCCGGCTGGTTGGCATCAGATGCACTCGCCCAAACCAGCTTCTTTAGCAGAAGCTATAGCAAAGACTAAAGAGATTGCCTGAAACCTATGACATTAAGCCCAAAACTTTGCCGGACTTTATCTCTTTGGGCTGCAGTGCCTTGTGCAGCATTAGCGAGAGGTGGGTGTCCTATGGATGAGGAATCACAGGGGGTTTCAAAAGCGAGGTGGAAGATGAGGAAAGGAAAATGAGGGGCTGCTGAGCGCCCGGGTTGGTGACAGATGGATGGATGGATGGATGGATGTGTCCTCCCTTCAGCGCTGACATCTCGGACGCGGTGACAAGGGGATGGGGGGGGGGTGCCACCAGCCAGGGGGGGCGATGTGCCACCTGCCTTCTTGCCTGGCTGTGGGAAAACGCTGCAGGGAAAGGCTGGGCTGATGGAATAGGGGGCTGGGGCTGGGGGCTGTGTGTGTGAACACCTTTTTGGGAGGGGTATAAAATAAAATAAATCAGATCTCGGTACTCACCTCCGTCATCCCAGCCCAGCTCTGGGGGCTGCATCTCCGGCATGTGGTGAAGGGGGGAGATTTTACTGCTGAGGGAAGTGCGTGTGGGGGGTTGTCCCCATCCTCCCCGGGTCCCCTCCAGTCTGAGGCTGAGCCCTGGTACTGGTACGGTGTTGCCGCTGCCGCCGCGGCGGTTGCAGCTGCTCGCCGGCTGCAGCGGAGTGGAGCAGAGGGAGGGAGGGAAGGGGGGACAGCCTCCCATTGCCATGGATACTGGGGGACGCCCACGCCTTTCCCCCCCCCCCAGTCAGCACGGGGGGGAGGAGCAGCCCACGGCAGGCAAGGGGAAAGCTGGAGCAGGTTTGTTCCCCGAGGAGGGTTGGGCTCCGTGTCCCCCTTGCCACCCCCCTGAGGTTCCCACCGTGACGCTGGAGCTTGGTTCCTCTTTTCCCTCCCGCTGATGGCCCCAGCAGTGCTCCTGCCTGTCCCAGGGAGCGGGGGGGGAAACATGCCGGGAACCCCAGCACGAGTGAGGAGGACCCTCGTCCTCCACCCTGTGCAAATCACCCGCGTGGTGGGGAAAGCAGCACGGTCCTTAGGGGTGCTGGTCCTGGCCCAAAAGCTGCTCCGCTCCATTCCAGCTCCTCATTGCCAACATGGACAAACCTCCTCTGACCGTGGTCTTTTACCAAAGTCGGGTTTGGACAAGTCTAGAAGTCAAATATTTCCATTCCTGGCAGCCCCCGACGTTGGGAAGCATTTGTCCCTTGAAAACACAAAGGAGCAAACACGGGAGATGTTTAAACAAGGCGTTTTTGAGATAATGCCTGCGATTTCTCCCAGGAGTTTTTCTGCCGGCAGCCAGCTGCTAAGGGACACCAGTGTGCCTGGCAGTGGCCTCCCCACCACCCAGGGGCCACCCTCCCTGGGCTGTATCCCGAGCCTCAACAGCCCATTTCTTCCTTGGAAAGAAAACAGCAGGACTTGAAGACCTGCAGCACCCAGGAGGTGGGTGCACGCTTCTGGGGATGCCCATGGAGAGAGCAGCGACCTGCTGGCACTGGGTCACTTTGATTTCCATGGGGGAAAAAACAATTTCCTTGGAAAAATGCAAGGAAATACTGCTCAGGTCTCGGCAGGATCCCGCCGGAGGCACCAGCCTGAGCACCTGGAGGGATCTGCAAAAGAGCTTCTTTAAGGAGAAGATGATGGATAACTCAAATTTAGGTAGACATGAAAAACTCCACACATAACAGGAAAACATTTAATCAGGCATTTGGCACATCACCGTATCAGCAATTCAAGGGAGAATCCTTATGGCCGCGGGGATGTCCCCCACCATCCCAGCCGTGGACCAGGGCAGCCGATGCTCCCCATCACTGGCAAGGCAGGAAGGATGCAGCCGAGCATCCAGCTCCCCTGATTTATACCCAAACATTGCACTGTGCGCATCCCGCCTCCGCTTCCTCCCCTAGGGCTTGGCAAAACACAACACGGGAGATTCCCCGGCTCGGGAGCTGGCAGAACCATCCCTTGGTGGAGGAGCCCCGCTGCTTGCTTTTTATTAAGGAAAAAAACAAAAAACCATGAGGGACTGGCTGCCTCACTGCAGGTTTGGGATGGAAACAGCGGCATAGCAGGGACTGACCAAAGCCAAACCGCTCTCGCAGGGAATCGCCCTTCAGCAGAATTTGCCCGGGCACCCTGTGCCCCTCTCAGGCTTTGGGGATGGGCTCCTCTGGTGACAGTAGCAGGTCGAAGGGGACAAGGGGCCGGACGAGGAGCCGCGCCTCGGGGCCGATGGGGTTTGCCCGCAGGTTGAGGCTGCGCAGCGATGCCATGGTGGCCAGCTTCTCCACCGGCACCTCTGCAAAAAAAAGAGCACTGAGGTGAGCACCCATCCTGGCTGCCGGGGTATTTGGAGTGGCAGAGAGGGATGAAAACCATGGCAAGATGGGCAGCCCGGCGCAAACCCCACTCCCACCAGTCCCCAGGCTTGTATCAATCCAGAAACATCACCAAATAATATTAAACTATATTCAAACGCCTTGGTGAGGTGCGAACACTGTGATATTAAAAGTGGACACTGCCCTCCAGTTCTCCCAGTCCTTAAAAAAACCCCTGCTGGGGTGCTAAACTGGTATTGAAAGACTTATTCCCCTATTTTATTCCCGGTGTTGCAATGCCCAGGAGCCCTCACCAGGCTAATGAGAGAGCACGTGCTCTTTGCCCTGGTTGGATGGGCTGCAAAATCGCTCTCAGCCAATGCCGGGCACGCTCCTATTTTGCAATTCCCGTGAATTTGGCTGTTTTCCTTTACATTTCGCTTGCGTTTCCTTTTGACGTTAAAAAAAAGGGTGGAGGTCTCATGGATGGTCCCAATGTGAATCCAGTGAGAGCAGAGAACAAGACCGATAGGAGAACCTCACCATCGAGGTTGTTAAAAGATGGTAGATTTAGCTTTTTAGTTACAAGTCACAACATTTTGTTCTTGAAAAGCTCACCAGCCTGAGTTTACCCAGAACAGTTTCTTTTTAATTTGGCCACCGACATGACAAGAACCTTTCATTTCTTCTGCCAATACTCGGAGTAGGGTTGCGGTGTTATAATGAGAGCTGGGCGGGTGCTTGTGCGATTTTTAAACAATCCAATCCAAATGCTGGAAAAAGACTAGAAACACCTTTTTGTGTTAGCTAAAAGTGATAGCTTTTTTAGTTTTTTTTCTATTCTCTCTCTCTTCTGGAGAGCTGTGCTATTTTCTGTAATACACACAGTCCTTAGCGGCGCATCTCGCATCAGGCTGAGCTTTGCATGGATTTTTTTATACTTCTTCTTTACAGTGGATTTGTTCACTGCTGCTCCCCTGTATCATTCTGCATTCCCCCCCCCCCCCCCCCCTTTTTTTTAATAGATCTTCCCATTTAATGGTCTTCTGAGGCTATCTAGAGTGATAACGCTCCGCTTTGCTTAAATTTAGGGAGTTAAGGAAAGTATTTTAGGGAGCAAGCCTTGCCCAGGGTGGGAGCAGCTCAGCTCTGTGGCTTAATTCAAGGTAAGGAGCGGTGACTCATCCCCGGCACGGAGTGACAGGCAGGGCACACAGTGCAGCCTATGGCTATACGTCCGTGCCACGGGAGCCACAAACTCCGCTATAAGCAACCCAAAACATCACTTGCTGGCTCCCCAGTGGATTAGGCACTTGCGTTTGAGCCTGAATTATTCATGCCAGTTAAGGAAAATAAAAAGGCTTCCTCATAATTAAAGCAAAGAGCAATTTTCTCAGATGGGAATGTGATAACAAGCGAGTGAAAATCCCAGCTCCTTCAGATGAAAGGGGTGCTGAGGTGTCAGGAGGTGTGGGAGGAGATGGATATGAAAGGGCTGCCGAGGCATCTGAGGAGATGGGTAATGGACACGAACAGCCCTGAAGGTCTCGCAGCCACGTGTGGCTGCAAATTGAAGGGGGAAGGACCCTGCTCAGCTCGGTGGAGCCGCTTCCCGGTCATGTTTTGGCATGACCCGCATGCTTTGGCGGCCACCAGCTCCTGTCAGCCTCCTCCAAACCTGCTGATGGAAAAATGCTCGCTGGCTCCTCTGCGGCTATTAACAAAGACGCATTTTCCATGCTGTTATCCCAAATTAAAAGTGGCTCTTTGATGCTCAGGAAGAGAAAATTAGCCACAGTTGCCCCTATCAGCGACCTGCCCAACCTTGGCAGTGGTCCACTGTCCCACTGTACTTGGCACTGGTGGGGCCCCACCACAAATACTGGGTTCCGTTTTGGGTCCCTCACTACAAGAAAGACATTGATGTGCTGGAGCATGTCCAGAGAAGGGCACTGGAGCTGGTGAGGGGTCTGGAGCACAAGTCTCCTGAGGAGCGGCTGAGGGAACTGGGGTTGTTCAGCCTGGAGAAGAGGAGGCTGAGGGGAGACCTTCTCGCTCTCTACAACTCCCTGAAAGTAGGGTGTAGCCAAGGGTGGTTGGTCTCTTCTCCCAGGGAATAAGTGATAGGACAAGAGGAAACAGGCTCAAGTTGTGCCAGGGGAGGTTTAGATTGGATATTAGGAAAAAAATTCTTCACAGAAAGGGTTGTCAAGCATTGGAACAGTCTGCCCAGGGCAGTGGTGGAGTTGGCATCCCTGGGAGTCTTCAACAGCTGGGCAGACATGGTGCTGAGGGACATGGGTTAGTGGTAACTTGTCAGTGTTATGTTGATGGTTGGACTCGATGACCTTAAAGGTACTTTCTAACCCAAATGGTTCTGTGATTCTATACATAATTATTCTCCAGGGTTAAGAGCTCATTGAGATGAAAAGGGCAGCTTGTAGCACTAAACATCTCCTTTCAGAGCCCACAGACTCCAGACAGACATTAATTAATCTCCTTTTACTTCTCTTTCCCTGTAGCTGGAAAAACATTACCTACCATCTCAAGCTGTGGTTCACTAAGCCTTAGCAGATGACTCAGCCCTCTTTCAACAGATGCTTTTAAACTGGTTTGTAGCCCTACTATCAGCTCCTCCAGTGTCACTGAGAGGGCAGAGGACAACAGGCAGGACCACAAATGGCATACAGCTGCAGTGATACCAAAACCCAAACCATACGGGGAACCTGCAAGCTGGTGGAGCAAGCCACAGTCCTTCCCCACTCTCTACCTCCCATCCATAGAGTATCCTTCCTTTGGCTTTCACCTGGTCTTTTATCTGGAGCAGGGTCCTCAAATCGTTATTGGGCTAAGTGGGGCAACCTGGGTCCCTAATTATAAAAGGCAGCAAAATACACCTTCTCCCTTCCTATGACTGAGCTGGCTGGAGGTGTGTGAGTGCTGCTGCTGGAGGGCAGCACTGGGGTGAGCTTTCAGATGCTTCAATAGTTTCTCCAAGAGCGTGCCAACTGCTCCTTGTGAGATCTTGCTGCTAAAACATAGTTTTCAGCTAG
Organism: Pluvianellus socialis; assembly: GCA_013400795.1. Taxonomy (NCBI): domain Eukaryota; kingdom Metazoa; phylum Chordata; class Aves; order Charadriiformes; family Charadriidae; genus Pluvianellus; species Pluvianellus socialis. The sequence goes on from VZTS01016812.1 coordinate 10,844, forward strand.
CTGTGGTGGGTGAGTTCTATATATGAACTGAAAGAGTTGGGGGTGTTCAGCCTGGAGAAGAGAAGGCTCTGGGGAGACCTTAGAGCCCCTTCCAGTCCCTAAAGGGGCTACAGGAAAGCTAGGGAGGGATTCTGGATCAGGGACTAGAGCCATAGGACAATAGGGAATAGTTTTAAACTGGCAGAAGGGGGATTGAGGTGAGATATTGGGAAGAAATTCTTTCTTGTAAGGGTGGTGAGCCCCTGGCCAGGGTTGCCCAGAGAAGCTGTGGCTGCCCCATCCCTGGAGGGGTTCAAGGCCAGGTTGGACAGGGCTTGGAGCAACCTGGTCTAGTGGGAGGTGTTCCTGCCCAGGGCAGAGGGGTTGAAACTAGATAGCCTTTAATGTCCCTCTGACCCCGAACCATTCTATGATGTGCAGGTGGCAGGGGCAGAAAAGATGCTATCTCCTACAGACTGGCCTAAGGTCTCCAAGTGTGCAATGAGTGTCCTGCTGCCATACTCCTGCGTGCAAAGGGTTCAAATCCTACTTGGCTGTTAAGAAAAATCAAAATCTGTGCTGGTTAGATTCAGGCTGATGGGCTGTCCTGAACTGTCCTTCTGCTGTTGCACCAGGCTAGTGGGGGAGGAAAAAAATGTATATAAATAGAAGCGCACAAATAACATATAAAACTGTGTTAGCATACAAAAATGCGTATGTATATAAATGCAAACTCATGTACTGAGAATTGGTGCCAAGGCCCACCCTACTGCCTGGCTGTAAGCTCTGAGCATGCCATGCCTGTGCAGAGCAGGGAGCTCAGCCTGGAAGGCTCGAGGACAAGCCTGGAGATTCCCAGTGATCCCAGAAGGTGAAACTGGGGATGAGATGCTTTGCCCTGAATGTGAAGGAGTTGAGCTCCTGGTGACACTCTGGTCCGCGGGAGGTCCTTGCTCAAGGGAGCCCAGGAGGTATTGGGGAAGGTATGCAGGAAGGGTGCAATTCCCCAAATTTCCATTTCCTTGGGAAAATGGGCTGCAACACCCCTTGCTTTCTAATCTCTACCTCCTCCCTTTCCCAAAAATGGTAATTTCTCCAAAATAGGCTAATCTTCTTTCTGCAGCCAGAGAATGTCATGCTCATTGCGAAGATATGTCCCTAAAACATTTTAGCTTGAAATTGTTAATTTCTTCCCTGTTATTATTTTTTTCCTGAATCTGACAACAGCAGCCAAGGGGAGCCTGATGGGAGGTGACCAAGCCTCGCAGCTGGGTTTTCTAGCTGCCCTCTTGCCGAGGATTCATCCAACTGGGCTCAACCCTTCATGTAGCCGATCATTCCTGCTGGGAATAATGCAACAAAAAGCTGTATTCCCTTCCTGCTTGCATGAAAAGTGGGGAAATGGGAAGTTTGGAGACCTCAGCTCCTCCATTGAGTCCAACTGAAACTCAGTTAAGCTCAGGTAGTGATGGAAGGAACTGAGAGTAAGACAGCTCTCCGGGAGGTGGGAGAGGGAAAGAAAAGTGTGAAGAAAATCCATGTCTTTGGCTGTCACAGAGAGCAAGGAAGCAGTATTTAATGTCTTGCATTTCTACAGGGAGCAGCTGATGCTGTTAATAAAACCCGTATTGCAGGGAGCAGCTTTCCGAGCAGCGGCTGAAGCCATCCCTAGATAAAACAGCAAAATTGAGTGGACTTGATATTTGCCTCCCTGCGGATTTGCGTGGGCTGTGGGAGGCTCCAGCCTCGTGTCTTTGAAAGCTCACTCCTAAACAAATCCTCTTTTTATCTATGTGCTGCCCCTTTTGCCTGGGTTTTGGGGACTCCAAAGGCTTTACACATGAAAGATTTTTTTCCTCCCACGGCAGGGTTGGGGAGCGAATGGCTCTTACCATTCCTTTCCTTTCATTTATTTTTTAGGAGGTTTTGTAGTGTTACAGCTCCAATTTGCTCTGGGAAATGTTCAGGTGGGCTTGTGCCCTTATTTAGCTTGGCAGCAAACATCCCAGCCCGGCATCCTTGGAACCACACGAGAGTAGAGTTACCAGCTCCTGTGGGCAAGTCTATTTTTTTTATTAAATCTGGGGATTTTTTTTTTTGAGCTGGAGCTGCTTTTGAGAGCCTATGGCAGTGTGATGAATGGGGTGGCTTGAATGGATCTTGATTTCCCTCTATGCCTGCAACAGCTTCACCCCAGGAGGCAATGCAAGCATTAGCCAAAAGCAAGCGGCTAATGAGGCTCTGTCTATTTAGCATCTCCCCTGCCCCCGTGTGCCCTTCCCCCTGCCAAATTCCTGCTCCTTTGACTGGATCACTAAGCCATCCCTTGGCCTGGTTGCCTCTGCAGGGTATGGTGGACTGCCAGCAGAGCTTCAAGCCCGCATCCCTCCCTGTGCTGGGATGCGCCAGGGGGAGGGAAAAGGTCCTTCTCACCTACAATCTCGTTCTCTTCCAGGTCGATGGTCTCCAGGGCAGAGACGGTGGTCAGGGGCTCAGGAAAATGCCGAAACCTGTTTCGGGAGAGGTTGATGGCCCGGAGGTGCAGCAGGGAAGTGACCTCCTCGGGCAGGCGGTGCAGGTAGTTGCCTGCCAGGTTGAGCTCTGCGCTTCGGGGAAGAGAGGAGAGAGGTGGTGGGATGGGGAGGGAGGGGGGGAGAAATAGTTAATATATACCTTAATTTACAGCCTCTCCCCCACCACGGGCTGCCAGGTCCAGCAATGGGATTCCAACTCCAAAAATGGGATTTTTTTTTTTGCTCATCTTCATGGCCTGCTGTTGTACCTTTGCCTGCTTTTAGGAGCAGTATGTTTCTTGGCTTCCTCGGGCTTGCCTAATGAAACGTGCACAGCATTTTGCGAGAGGCGGCTGCAGCAATGAGTAATATTTCTTTGGGAAGCTGGAGCAATTCCCCCCCTGATGGCCACTTGTCATGGCTTAAGGCTAGGTTTCTACCTTCATGGGCCTGAACCCTCTTCTGAGGTAAAAAGAGTGGTGGAAGAAATGTATTTATATGAAAAAAAAAAAAACCCAAACCACCAACCTATTCATCAGAGTTTAACCCTCTGTGATGCTTTTTTCCCCCCCTAGAAATGAGCCTCTGTGGGGCCAGGAGCAGTGCTCCTGCATGGAAGCCCTTCAGCCATGGGAACGGGAACCCGAGTCCCACTGTCCCAGCGCCCTTCTCCAGTGACGCAGGGCTTTCTGCTCTATAAATACCCACGCAAGCTGCCCTGCCCCTGCTAATACCTGGTATTTATAGGTCCTGCCTTATTCAGGCTGGTGCAAGGCTGTCCCCAGCCCCGGGGGCATCTCTCCCCTACAAGCAGCCCTGCTGAGACCTGGTGTGTTCATCACCGGTGTGATTTGTTCACCGGTGGAGCAAAGACCATACTGGAAAATGAGACTTCCTCCCCCCACACACTTCTTCGGGGCTCACTGTGCTCTCTAGAAAATGAAAATCTATTTCCTCTGCTGGAGGTGTTTCTTTTCTCCAGCTTAGGGGAGTTTTCACAGATGGCGCTCCAGCTCCAGTACAACAGGGGAAGCCTCCCCAGGTGCCCACCGTGGTGGCACTGGTGCAGTACCCATCCTATGAGCAAGATACTTGCTTTTTAAAAGCTGCCAGAGCCCCGGGTGCTGCTGCAGGCAGGCAAAGCCCCGCCGCAGTCCCCAGCATTCCAAACCAGGACGCTGGATGCTCTGGATGCTTGCATGGCCATGTTTTTTTTTCAGCAGATTGGCTTCTGGCTGCTTTCTGGGCTCTGCGGGGACTGTCCCCATCTCCTGCAGTGAGCGGAGCGAGCAACCGTCACCGATGTCTCCCCATGGGGGCTAATTAGCCATCAGCAAGCCAGCACGCCTTCTGCAGCCTGAAATGCCCCATCTCTGCCATGCACCATTATGCTCAGGCTGCCTTTCCCATCCTCATTCATCCCCAGCCCCATCCTTGGAGGGAAATGGAGGATGGTGAGTGACTCCAGCAGCAGCCTGGCCACGGCCGAAAGTGGCCGGAGATGGCAGGGGGTGAGTTTGGGCGGGTGGGTGAGAGCAAAAAAACAGTGCCGCCTTCCCGCTAGGGCTGGAAAGAGTAAAGAAAAATGGATTATTTTTTTGTGGGGGGCTTGAACTAGTGCTTGGATTGAGGTGCAAGTGCTGAGGAGTGAATACTGCAGTGGGAGAAACTCTCCGTGGCAGCCTGGGGGGCTCTCAGCTGGGTGCCAGGGGTCTGGAAGTGGCTCTTGCAAAGCAAAGGAGCTGCCCCCTTACCTCTCAGCTGGCTGAAGGTGGTGACAAACCGGCTGGTGAGGGACTTCAGCTCGTTGTTTGCCAGGGAGATGTGGTGGATCCCCTCGGTGACGCTCCTCATGGCTTTGTAGATGCCGACAGGGAAGGTGATCAGCTTGCAGTTGGCCAGATCTGCCCCCGGAGAGACCCAGGCACCCTTATAATAACGCACCCCAGCAGGGATGGAGCAATGCTTTTCCCTCTTGTTTTCCACCCCTTAATGCTTGGCTTGCCCATCTGGGTGCTGCCACCCATGGGTGCTGTGATGTCCCTTGTTCTCTCTCCAACTGCCTCCGCAAGCGCCAGGAGTTTGTTCCCATTGGGGATGCGAAGGCTGTTCTGCCTTAGCTGGGTTCAACCCTAAATCGTATTGCAAATACTTCCAGGCTGTAGTGTCCTCTTGGAAACCCTCAGCCAGCCTGTCCATGGCAAATAACTTCACAACCTCAGTAATTCCCACCCTGCCATGTCCCTAACTCCCTGGGGATGGTCAAACAGGGCAGGGATGCTTCCTCCACCTCTGACCGGCATGGGGATGGAGCAGGGCTTTCCCTGAGCATGCTCCTGGTTGGATTTCCAGCTTTGGAGTCCTCAGCACAAGGACATGGACCTGTTGGAGCAGGTCCAGAGGAGGGTCATGAAGATGCTGGAAGGGCTGGAGCCCCTCTGCTGTGAGGACAGGCTGGGAGAGTTGGGGGTGTTCAGCCTGGAGAAGAGAAGGCTCCAAGGAGACCTTAGAGCCCCTTCTAGTATCTGAGAGGGGCTCCAGGAAAGCTGGGGAGGGACTTCTTGCAAGAGCATGGAGTGATGGGATGAGGGGTGATGGCTTGAAACTGGCAGAGGGGATATTGAGATGAGATCTCAGGAAGAAATTCTTTCCTGTGAAGGTCCTGAGGCCCTGGCTGGGGTTTCCCAGAGAAGCTGTGGCTGCCCCATCCCTGGATGGGTTCAAGGCCAGGTTGGATGGGGCTTGGAGCAACCTGGTCTAGTGGGAGGTGTCCCTGCCCAGGGCAGGGGGTTGGAACGCGATGGTCTTTAAGGTCCCCTCCCACCCAAACCATTCTGTGATTCTCATGGTGATGGGTGCTGGCCCCATGGCAAGCAGAGGGGAGGCAAAAAGGATTTGGCTGCATGTGTCACCGTTGGCCTTTTTGTTTTGCTCTGAATCATTTCTGTTTCCCTTTCTGAGATGTGCCAGGGGATGGGAACCCTGTATTCCGGGCTCTGCTGCCCACCCCCTCCCCAAACCCCTGCTGGGGGCTGCACAAGCTCAGTCCTGCCCCGCTTCCCGTCTGGCTCAGGAGGACGTCGAGAGGCTGAGTGAGGAAGCTTGGACTCTCCACGTACAGCGGTTTGCGCCCCAGGGCATCCAGCAGGAATAAAAATGAGCAGCTTTCATCTCTCTCTTTTGATGAACTGCGTGTGGCGCTTGGATATTGGCTAGAAAGGGGGGAAATTGCAGAAAAACAAAAAAATCTGACAAGGCGATGGGGGGAGAGGTCTGTCTCCTGCCATCGCTTGCAAGGAAGGACTTTATCCCTGGGGCACGTCCCATGGGATTATGTGCCATTGCTGGGAACCCACTTAACCTTTTGGGGGGTGCTGGGAGCCTTTTGGGGGAGCCATTCCCTTCTCCGAGGCTGCGGGAGCCTCGGGCACAGCACCCAGAGGGGGAACCGAGAGCTTTTTTTAGACCACGGCAGCGAAAGAAATGGAAATCCTGTTCCCAGACACCCGATCCTTCTCTGGGCCCCAAGCGGGAGGTGAGCCGGAGCACCGGGCTTACCCAGGGAATCCGTTTTGTTCTCCACCGTGTCGTTCACCTTCCGGGCCACCCGGGCCACCGCCTCACCCATCCTCTTCTGCATGCGGGCGCCCGGTCCCACCGGGAGCGTGCTTCGGCTGGGGGGATCCACGGCTGCAGGGAGGGAGAAAGTAGCTGCTCCGGCCTCTCGGGAGAGGGATGCTAAAAATAACCCTTGGGATCAACATTCCCAGGGGAGGGAGGGAGGGCTGTGCTGGAGCTGGCATGACCCTCAGGCTATGAGATTCCTAGCTTTCCAGGATGGTATGCTTGGGACATGGAGATGTATACCCTTTCCTGGTTTGGGATGTGGGGGATGCACTTCCTTTCTTGGTGATCTGTGGCTGGCGTGGGCCTCGGGGCACAGGATTCCCAGGTTTTTGGGTTGGTACTTGGGGCTATCTCTTTTCCCAGAGATCTGCGGTTGGTGTAGCCTTTGGGATGTGGGATTGCCAACTTTTTGAGTTAGTGTGTTTGGGATATGGGGCTGTATCCCCTTTCTGCTTTGTGATACAGGGTTATATCCCCTTTTTTCATTTGGGATATGGGAATGCATCCCCTTTCTTGGTGATCTGGGTCTAGTGTGGGCCTCAGGGCACACAATTCCTAACTGTTTGCATTGGTAAATAGCATATGGGGCTGCATCCTCTTTCCTGGTTTGGGGCATGGGGATGCATCCCCGTTCTTGGTGATCTGGGGTTGGTGTGGGCCTCGAGGCACAGGATTCCCAGGTTTTTGGGTTGGTACTTTGGGCTATGGGGATGCATCCATTCTCCCAGAGATCTGTGGATGGCATAGCCCTTGGCGTGTGGGATTCCCAGCTTTTCAAGTTAGTGTGTTTGGGATATGGGGCTGCATTCCCTTTCTGCTTTGTGATATGGGGATACATCGCCTTTTCTTGTTTGGGATATGGGAATGTGTCCCTTTTCTTGGTGACCTGGGTCTAGTGTGGTCCTCAGGGCACAGAGTTCCCAATTTTGGGAGTCAATTACTTTGGGATATGGGGATTTTTCCCTTTTGCTAGTGATCTGGGGGCAGTATAGCCCCTGAGGTGTGCGATTCCCAACTTTTCAAGTTGGTATGTTTGGGACATGGGGCTGCATCCCATTTCTTCGTTTGGAATCGGGGGCTGGTGTAGCCATTGGGGCGTGTGATTCCCAGGTTTTTGGATTGGTAAATTTGGAATAGGGGGCTGCATCCCCATTCCTGTTTTGGGATACAGGGCTGCATCCCATTTCCTGGTTTGGGATCAGGGGCTGGTGTAGCCCTTGGTGTGAATGATTTCCAGGTTTTTGGGTTGCTACACTTGGGATATGGGCGTGCATCCCCCCTTTCCTGGTTTGGGATCAGGGGTTGGTATAGCCCTTGGTGTGCATGATTCCCAGGTTTTTTGGTTGGTACGCTTGGGATATGGGGGTGCATCCCCTTTCCTGGCTTGGGAGAGGGGGCTGTGTCCCCTTTTCCTGCTGACTTTGTTCAGCCCTGTTCAGCCAAAAAATGTTTTGGCAGAAGGAGCCCATGACAGAACAGGATCGCCTTGATTGGAGCCGGGGGGAGACACCCGGCAGGCGACGACCCCCCACAATAATTAAAAAAACTGCCAAACCAACAAAAACCCCACTAATAAAAAAGCTCCCCACCCCTCTTCCCACGCCGGGAGTCGAACCCGGGCCGCCTGGGTGAAAGCCAGGAATCCTCACCGCTAGACCACGTGGGAGGGCGCGGGCAGCGCCACCCGCCCCCGCGCCTGCCCCCTGCCGGCGGCGACGGGGCGGACCGGACCGGGGGCGGACCGGGATGGGGGCGGACCGGGGAGGACCGGAGGAGGTGGCGGGGGGGGAAGGGGGGGCGGTGCCCG